>PVHT020000035.1:437021-484094 GCA_004024745.2 Catagonus wagneri | reverse complement strand
GTTGTTGTTGTTTTTCTGCTGCTTTTTTTTTTCTTCTTGTGGTTGATTTCTAGTCTCATAGCATTGTGTTCTAAGAAAATGCCTGAAATAATTTCACTTTTTAAAAACTTACAAAGGCTTGTTCTCTGACCCAAGATGTGATCTATCCTGGAGAATGTTCCATGTGAACCTGAGAAGAATGTGTATTCTGTTACTTTGGGGTGAAAAGTTCTATAGATATGAGTTACGTCTGTTTGGTCTAGTGTATCATTTAAGGCCCATTGTTTTCCTGTTGACTTTGTCTGGATGATAGGTCCATTGCTGTAAGTGGGGTGTTAAAGTCCGCTACTATCATTGCGTTAATGTCAGTTTCTCCTTTTATGTCCGTTAGCAGTTGCATTATATATTGTGGTACTCCCATGTTGTGTGCATATATATATATATATATATATATATATATATATATATATATATATCTTGTTATATCTTCTTTTTGTGTTGGTCCTTTAATCATTATGTAATGTCCTTCTTTGTCTCTTGTGACCTTCTTTATTTTAAAATCTGTCTTCTCTGATATGAATAGTGCTACTCCTGATTTTCTAAATTTCCATTTGCATGTACTATTTACTTCCATCCCCTCACTTTATTTATTTATTTTTGCCTTTTTTAGCAACGGCAGCATATGGAGGTTCCCAGGCTAGGGGTCGAATTGGAGCTACAGCTGCTGGCCATGGCCACAGCAACACAGGATCTAAACCACATCTGTGACCTATACTACAGCTCATGGCAATACTGGATCCATAACCCACTGAGCAAGGCCAGGGATTGAACCCGCAACCTCGTGGTTCCTAGTTGGATTCATTTGCACTGTGCCACTATGGGAACTCCCATCCCTTCAATTTAAGTCTGTATTTGTCCTTAGATCTGAAGTGGGTCTCTTGTAAATGGTATTTATATGGATCATCTTTTTGTATCCATTCAGCCAGTCTGTGTCTTAGTTGGAGCATTTAATCCATTTATACTCAGTGTGAGGATGGATAAGTATATACTTATTGTCATTTTGTTAATTTTTTTGGATTGCTCTTTAGGGTCTTTTTCCTTCCCTTCCTCTTTTTGCGGTCTTCTTTTGTGATTCGCTGTCTCTAGTGTTGTGCCTTTCTTAATTTTTCTTTTTTATCTGTGTTACCATTATTGTTGTCTGATTGGTGGTTTCTATTATATTTCAGTATAACCATCTATATGTGTACATTATTGTTTCTGGTTGCTGGTCTCTTAATTTCAAATGCATTTTCAATGCTCTGCATTTGTCTTCCCCTCTTCTCATGATTACTAGTTTTGATATTTTATTTGTCAGTGTGTGAATTCCTACTTTCATATTATGTCTGCCTTTACCAGTGAGCTTTTTGATTTTTAGTATTCTTGTATCTACTTGTGACATTTCCTTTTCTCCTGAGAGAAGTTCCTTTAGTAGTTGATGTAGAGCTTGTTTGGAGTTGCTGAATTCTTTTAGCTTTTGCTTTTCTGAAAAGTTTTTGATCTCTCCATCAAATCTGAATGAGAGTTTTTGCTGGGTAGGATATTCTTGGTTCTAGGTTCCTTCCCTTCATTTCCTCAGATATATCTTGCCATGCCCTTCTGGCCTGTAGAGTTTCTGTTGAAAAATTCATCTGTTATCCTTACAGGGGTTCCCTTGTATGTGAATTGTTTGCTTTTCCCTTCTTAATTTTTTTCTTTGTATTGAATTTTTGTCATTTTGATGAGTATGTTTCTCACTTTGTTTTTCCTTGCATTCATTTTATATGAAGTTCTCTGTGTTTCCTCGACTAGAGTTAGTATTTCCTTTCCCATATTTTGGAAATTTTTGGCTGTAATCTCTTCAAATATTTCTCTGGTGTTTTCTGTCTCTCTTCTCCTGCTGGAATCCCTATTATGTGAATGTTGGTATGTTTAATATTGTCCCAGGGTCCCTTAGACTCTCCTCAGTTCTTTTCTGTGGTGGTGATTTCTACCACTCTGTTTTCCACTTCCACCTCACTTATTTGTTCTTCTGCCTCAGTTAACCTGCTATTGTTTCCTTCTAGAGTATTTTTATTTCAGACATTTTTCTATTCATTTTGCTCTTTAAATCCTCTAGCTCTTTTAAACATTTCTTTTAAGTTTTCAATCTGTGTCTCCATTCTTTTTCCAAGATCTTGGATCATCCTATCATCACACTGAATTATTTTTCAAATAGGTTGCCTATCTCCTCATCATTTAGTTATTTTTGTGTGTTTTTGACTTGTTATTTTGTCTGAAAGTTATTTCTTTGTCATCTCATGCTGTCTACCTTTTGTTTATCATCCCCTGGACAGTAGGTATGTAGATGGAGCAGCTGGTGCCCAATCCTAGAGTTCTCAGGGGTGGTAGTGGTTCATGTGTACCCAGAGCACATTTTGGGAGTATCAGTATCACACTTCCTATCCTGGAGCTGGGCGGCTGCTAGGGATGTGGTCTGTGATTCTGGTGGCAGTGATTCATAGTTCATAGGATTGCTTTTGTTGTATATGGTGGCAACAGTTTATCCTGCAATCCATCCTGCTACTAGGTAGCTTTAAGGTCTCTTTTCAGTAGTTGGCAATGTCAGCAGTTGCTCCTGTAGCCTCTCCCTTTGCTGCAGAGGCTCTAGTGACTGGTGTCTGTAGCTGTCTGTAGCTGTAGGGGCAGACTCCACCATTTGGCAATCACTCCCCTTGCTTGGCATTCTAGAGGTCTCTCTCCATAGCTCCAGGGGCAGAAGGCTTCTCCCTAACTGTTACTAAAAGACTCTCTCTGTAGCTGTAAGACATGTACTCTGGAGGTCCCTCTCTCCTGCCTGGCTGCTGGGGGGAGTGCTCTCTGTAGCTGTTACAAATTGGAATGTGGATTAATGGGCCTCCCACAGCTTCCTTGGTGTAGAAACAGTACCACTGATGTGGGCAACCTCAGGAATACGGGTAGGAGCCCTGTCACTTGTGCTTTTCTCCAGCCTGGCAACTAGTAGTTCCAGCAGGGAGCATGTCCTGGCAGCCCTCTCTTGGGTCTTTTTTGGTGCAGGTTGGGCACTGCTAGTACAAACACCTGCAGGGCCACAGAACTTGTGCTTTTCCCATTTGGGCAGTTTACATGTCTTGTGAGGCATGGGTACTGGAGGCCTTCTCTCAGCTGTTATGGAGTCAGCGCACTAGCACGGGGCATCTGCAGAGTCACTGGGGGTGGGGGGCATGTATCTTGTGCTTTTCCTGGTTCGGCAGTTTACGTTTTCTTACGGTTCCCAAAGTCATAGTCCTAAAACTCAAGGTGTCAGCAGGATGGTTTTTCTTCTGGAGGCCATAGGGGAGAATTCCTCTTCTGTTTTTAGAGTGAGTATAATTTTAGTTAAATAGAGGAATTAATTTTCTTAATCCTTTCTATATAGAAACCTTCTCTGTATATCCATGAGCCTAAAATCCCAGGGTACATACCCGAATTATTACCATCTTATTGACAGTTCTAAGCTTAAAAGAGTGAATTTCATTGGCACACTTTTAGTTATTGAGTGTATTATTTACATTGTTTTATAAATCCTCATTCTGAGTTGTATCAGTAAAATATTTTAAAAATCACCATCAAGGAAAATTTTTTTTAATAAAATTACATTTAAATCATTTTTTCCCTTTTTCGCAAATAAAGCTTTTTGTAAAATTATAGTTAACGGACACTCAGGAAAGTCTATTTGAACCTGGTGCAGTTAATCAATATTCTGCGTCTGTTTTTAATTTCTGTTTTGGCCTTCTTATATATGAAATTTTTTGTGCTCAGAGAGTAGAACTATTTATAAATTTCCACAAAATATCGTAGAAGGAAGACTAAGAGCAGTCTTTAAAAATCATAACATGCTTTGTGCTTTTATGTATTCTAAAAGCAATGAATGTAGGCAATATAAATACAGATAGAAACACATGAATCCATTTCCTTAGTTTGCCAAATAGCATATGTTTCACATGCTTTGTAATTCCAAATTAATTTAGATCAGATTCTTGTATTTTATAAACTACTGAACTGAATCTCTCAGTACCATTGTCAGTTATTTCATGTGGACAAATTTGCTTAATGGTTTCATTTTTCATTACTGTGCTAAAGGCATTTGATTGCACTTTGGTGTCTTCAGCTGTCAAAAAAGCTAGAATGAAACATCACAAGGAAGATTGAATGGGTTTCCTTTCATTACCTCTGTAAGAGACTCATTTTTTTATTTATATGACTGTTCTAACTATGGTAGAATTTTATAAGGAAAAATAAATTGTACCCTAAGGTAATATTCCCATTTTGATGGATTATAAAACAATTTAAAATTGGTCATTATGAACTATAATTCTTCACGGCTTCAAACCCTCTTGGTATATATTTTTTGAATTATAAAAAATAGAGATCAGTTTAGTGGGTGCTATTAAATGACAATGCATCCAGACTGCAGCATTGTAAGATGACAGCACCAGGTATCAGGGTGTATTTGCACTCCTATTGATGAAAACAGCCCTGCCTCCTATTTGTACAGACAGGTGAGAATGACAATGGGACCTGAATCCATACAGTATATTTGCAGCTTGAAGAACACTTGAATTTATGTTTCACGAGAAAGAAAATTACTATTATACCATAATAAAGCAGATATTCTTTAAAAAATTAATAGTGTTAATTGAAGTGTGAGAGGGAGATATAGTGATACACCAAAACAAAATTTCAGAGAACAAATGAGAGATGATCTTAAACAACAGAATAAAGCTTGGATTTTTGATAATAATTTTAACCTATTTTTTCCCAAAGATTTTTTAGCTATATTCTAACAGTACTAAATTTCCCAATATAAAATTCTTTGCTTAAAATAGTTTATGCTTAAGATGTCTGTCCTCCTCCTTTAAACTCCTGGTTGGTCATTCAGACCTCCAGTGTGCTCAATGCAATCTCATCTGGTTTTCTGTTTAATCCACTTAAATTATTGGGTAGGAATTATCACCATTTTATAAACATGGCAAGTAAGGTTTATAGATTATACAGTTTGTTCTTAACCACGTTACTAATATGTAACAGAGCTGAAACCTGAACTTACACTTATTCTAACTCTAAATTCTCCTTTTATTTTTCATTTCATTTTCCTCCTTTCCACTTTGGTCTTACTTTTTTCATACTGCTATTAATATGCAAAACACTTAATAAACCTAAATCTAAATAAAGCCTGAAAAATGAATAAAATAATAAGCTAAAAATAAGTACTTAATAATTAAGAGGAATAAATATAATTAAAAGCAAAGCTAATAAAAAATTAGCAAAAGATTTAATCTAGTAAAATATTCGAACCTCTAGATAAGACCATTTCACAACTATAAAGCCGCTTTAGTTGCAGAGAAACAAAAACATTCATTTTTTGACTACTCTTCAGTAACATTGAATATTACGGGGGGAAAATGGAACATAGGGCTGTTTAGGGAAATGATTGTAACTTAAGATTTCCAAACATTTTGTTAATGCAAGAAGTAAATGGAAAGATGTCCTTACTTTAATGGGGTTAAAAAAAACCTTAATGTGAGGACAAACATTTCTATTGTATAGTATTTAAAATACATGTAATATTATATCAAAAAAAACAAATAACCCAATTAAAAATGGTCATAAGTTCTAAACAGACATTTCTCCAAAGAAGACGGACAGATGACCAAAAAGCACATGAAGAGGTGATTGATATCACTAATTATTAGAGAAATGCCAATCAAAACTATAATGAGTTATCACCTAACACCAGAATGGCCATCATCAAAAAGTCTACAAACCTTAAATGTTAGAGAAGGTGTGGAGGAAAAGGAACCCTTCTCCACTGTTGGTGCAACCAGTATGGTTTTCAGTATGGAGATTCCTTAAAAAACTATATATCTAACTACCATATGATCCAGCAATTCCACACCTGGGAATCTATCCAGAGAAAAGCATTATTCAAAAAGGTACATGCACCCCAGTGTTCATTGCAGTGCTATTTACAATAGCCAAGACATGGAAGCAACCTAAATGTCCTTCAATGGAGGAATGGTTAAAGAAGATGTACATATATACAATGGAATATTACTCAGTTATAAGAAAGAGTGAAATAATGCTGTTTGCGGCAATATGGATGGACCTAGGAATTGTCATAAGTGAAGTAATTCAAAGAGAAATAACATATGGGATCAGTAATATTTGAAATCTAATAAAAATAATAGAAAAGAACTTACAAAACAAAAACTGACAGATACCAAAGTCAAACTTACATTCACCAAAAGGGAAAGGTGTTTGGGGGAAGGACAAATTAGGGGGGTTGGAATGGACATATACACTCTTCTACATATAAAATAGATAGCTTAACAAGGACCTACTGCATATCACAGGGTACTGTATTCAAACTGTGTAATAATCTATATGGGGAAAGAATTCAAAGAGGAGTGGATATATATATATATATATGTATATACATATATGTATATGTATAACTGATTTACTTTGTACAACTGAAACGAAACTCTAGTAAAATTTAAAAAAAAACGGGTTTGATTAAGATGTTTTTATGACTAATGTCTGCTTTCTACATTCAGAACAGTGATTTTTAAAGGTTATAATTGTGATATACATTTAGTAGAGAAGTATTTTAAAACCTACTTAATAAAGATGATCATAAGAGTACTACATGCGTGCTACTTTGCCAAGCGTATTATTTCAGGGAATGGATAGGTATTCTGAAATGCATATAGACAATTATTTAAAACCGTATGTCATAGAGGTGTTTATAACCAAAATGTTAGGATTTTAACTGCAGAGTACATCCACAGATATTGGAATGAAGACCTTTGCAAAAGCACTGATACCCTTGTTTTCCATCAATACAGTGAAAATTAAATAATATGTTGCTCATTTCAATAGTGAATACAAAAGGACAATAGGGGCATTCCCTTCATGTCTCATGTCTCAGTGGGTAACCAACCCAACTAGATTCCATGAGGATGAAGATTTGATCCCTGGCCTCCCTCAGTGAGTTGGGGATCTGGCATTGCCGTGAGCTGTGGTGTGGGTTGCAGACGCAGCTCAGACCCCGTGTTGCTGTGGCATAGGGTGGCAGCTACAGCTCTGCTTCGACCCCTAGCCTGGGAACCTCCATATGCTGTGGGTGTGGCCCTAAAAAAGCAAAAAAAAAAAAAAAAAAAAGTGGGGCAGTTTTAACTTTATGGCAGAGTAGAATGAAACAACATGTACCTTGGAATTTCTCAGTCGAAGATTTGAAAGCTTGTTCAAACATTATTTTGAACTCCCTGGTTTAAAACATTTCTCTTCTTCCAGAATTGAATAGTGGTTTTAGCTCATTTCATAATTAAACGTAATGCTGATCATTTGAAGTGTGTGTGTAGACACATTCACATCAAGGATATCATATTATAAATGACTCTTCCAGACTCCAGCAATCTCTCAGATTTTCCTTGTTTTGATGTCCTTAACAGTTCTAAGGAGTAATGGTCAAGTATTTTTTAAAATATTTCAACTTTGTTTTATTGGATATTTTACTTGTTATTAAACTGGGGTATGAGACATTTGTTTTATACTTCGTGATGTAATCTGTCATTTATTTTTATTTTTATTTTTTTTTACTTTTATTATTATTATTATTTTTTGGCATTTGCTATTTTTTAGGGCTGCACCCGAGGCATATGGAGGTTCCCAGGCTAGGGGTCTAATCGGAGCCATAGCCGCCGGCCTACGCCACAGCCACAGCAACGCCAGGTCTGAGCCGCGTCTGCAACCTACACCACAGCACAGCAATGCCGGATTGTTAACCCACTGAGCGATGCCAGGGATTGAACCCGCAACCTCATGGTTCCTAGTCGCATTTGTTAACCACTGCGCCATGACAGGAACTCCTGTCATTTATTTTCTTGATCAATTTGTTCAAGTTTTGGACATTGGGAACTCTTTCAGTTGGCTCCTTGATCTCTCCACTCACATAATTTTCGTTTCTGAGCACTCCCTTACTTTTAGTCACAAAAAGATGCTCCCAGATCATCTAGTTTATTCCTGCTCTAGCTCCAGAGTCCTCTAGTTCTCTAAGAATCCCTGATTTCTTTTATTGAAGAATAATATAAAAGACAATCCTTCAGGTTTGGGGTATGCGATCATTACTGGGATGTCTTTACATCTAGATCCTATTAGCTGACAAAACATGGAAATAAGTATGCATATATCTATAAATACTTCTATATGTCCTCTCTATCTATATTAAACTATGAGTTAATATTGATGTCTTCAATTCTAATCCAGTATTGCATGAATCATTCCTGCTTCCTGCCCTTATTTGTGATCTCTCACTTCAACATTGCTCCCACCATCTATCATCTAATCGCTTAGTCACATCCATTTCAATATACATTTTATAGCTGTTTCAGAATTTTTAACTCTCACTCATGGGGGAAAAAAAAACTTTACTGACCAGAATATAGTGTCTATATATTGCTCATTTTGCCTTTATTCATACAGACTCCGTTAATTTTGAAAATTAAATAGATTGTCATATTTTTCCCCCAACTCCTTTAGTGCAGTTGTTTCATCTATTTGTGATACAGTTATGTTGTTTTGTCACATTCTGCATGCCATCCTGAGATCACCTGACCTCCTAAATGATTTTTTTAATATGCATACATTAAAGGTTACTCTTTGTTCTGTGAAATTCTGTGGTTTTTGACAAATGCATAGTGTCATTTATCCACCATCACTGTATTATGCAGAATAGTTTCAGTGCCCTAAAAAAATGCTCTGTGCTTTGTGTATTCAGTCACCCTTCTTCAAGCCCTTGGCAACCAATGATATGTTAACCACCTCTGTTTTTTTGTTTGTTCCTGAATGTCATATAATTAATGTCATATAGTATGTAGCCTTTTCAGACTAGCCTTTAACTCAGTAATGTACATTTAGGGTTTATTTTTATTGTCCTAGCTCGATAGCTTATTTCTTAATATTTCTAACTCAGTAATGTACATTTAGGGTTTATTTTTATCTTCTTAGCTTGATAGCTTATTTCTTAATATTGCTGAATTCCTTTGTATGGGGGCACTACATTGTGGTTATACCATTCACCTATCGAAGGACATCTTGGTTGCTTGCTCCTGTTTTATTATGAATAAAGCTCTTATGAACATCCATATGCAGATTTTTGTTTGGACATGTGTTTCTAATCATTTGGGTAATGACCTAGGAATGCAATTACTAGATTGTATGTAAGGCTGTATTTAGCTATGTAAAAAACCAATAGACTGTCTTAAAAAATTACTACCATTTTGCATTCCCACCAGCAGTGAATGAGAGTTTTTGTTGCTCTGCATCGCTTCTAGTAATTGATACTGTCAGACTTTTGGATTTCAGCTCTTCTACTAGGATATGTAGTGGCAACTTATTATTTTAATTTGTAATTGCTTAATAACTAGTGTGGTCAGCTTTTTAAAATGTATCTTTTAAGAAAATGTGTATTTGTCTTCTTTGGTGAGATGTGTCTGTTCAGATCTTTTGCCCATTATTTTAATTACATTTTTGCTTTCTTATTGTGGAGTTTTAATTCTTTGTATATTTTAGATATATGTCTTTTATCAGACATGTGTTGGCAAATTTTTTCTCCCAGTCTTTGTCTTCTGAATTTAGTTTCCTACTGTTGCTATAACAAATCACCACAAACTGAATGCCTTAAACGTACAAATTTATTCTTACTGTTCTTAAGATTAGTGTTCCTACATTTATGGTGTTGTCCAGGCCATATTCCTCCTACAGGATCTAAGGGTGAAGCTGTTTCCTTCTCTTTCTTTCTAGAGGCTGCATGAGTTCTTTGGCTAATGGCCCATTCTCCATCTTCAAAGTGAGCAGCATGGCTTCTTTCTCACTCCTTCTTTGACCCTGACTCTCCTTCCTTCATTTTATAACTGTCCTTGTGTTTACCTTGGTATACCCAGATAATCCACGGTAATCTCCCCATTTGAAGATTCTTAATTATATCTGCAAAATCCTTTCTGCCATGTAATGTAACTTATTCACATAACTTATTCCTAATCTGGAGATCAGGATGTGGACATCTTTGGGTGACAGTCATTTAGCACATCACACTTATCTTTTGATTCTCTTAGCAGTGTATTTATCAAAGCAAACTTTTAAAATTTTTGATAAAATTCATTTTATCACTTTTTTTTGTTAGATTGTGCTTTTGGTATCAGAAAATTTGTTCAACTGTAGTTCTCTTAGATTTTCTCCTGTGTTTTGTTCTATGAATTTTATAACTTTTGATTTTCCATTTAGATATATTATCCACTTTTACTTAATATTTGTGAAAGGTGTAAAATCTGTGTCATGATGAATTATTTTGCCCATAGGTTTTAGCGCTTTCTTGCTGCTATAACACATTACCACAAAGTTAGTGGCTTAAAACAACAGAAATTTAGTTTCTTAGAGTTTTTGAGTCAGAAATCCAAGATGGGTTTTTGGGAGCTGTGTTACTTCTGGAGGTTCTAGGAAAGAATCTTTTCCTTGTATTTGTAGCTTCCGGAGGACACTGGAATTCATCTTGACTCATAGACACTTCCTCTGTCAAAAGAGCATCAAACTTATTCATATCGCTGCTTCTGTTGTTTGTATCGTCTTTTTTGGGGACCCGCACCCTCTTGTTTCCTATGAAAGCATTTGGAGTGGATAAGCAATGAGATCCTGCTGTATAGCACAAGGAACTATACTATCTATATCTGATCACTTGTGATTGAACATGATGGAGGATAGTGTGAGAAAAATTATGTATATGTATAACTGGGTCACTTTGCTGTACAGCAGAAATTGACAGAATATTATAAATCAACAATAATAAAAATAATAATCACACACATACAAAAAAATAAAGACTCTTGTGGTTACTTGGCCTTATCTGAATAATCCAGAATAATCTCTTTATGTTGAGGTTCTTACCTTAATCACATCTGCAGAATCCCTTTTATCATAAAAGGTAGCATGTTCATAGGCTCTGGGGGTCAGGGAATGGCCATCTTTGGAGGGCATTAATTTGTTTACCAGACCCACACACATCCAGTCGTTCTAACACCATTGATTTAAAAAACTACCCTTACTCTATTGAATTACCTGCACTCCTTTTTAACAGTAAGTTGAATATATTTATATGGGTTTATTTCTGGGCACTCTTTATGACCTATGGATCTCTTCTTTCATGGAGCCACATTGTCTTGATTAAATAGCTTTATAATGTCTTAAAACCATGTATTGTGAATCTTTTAATTTTGTCTTCTTCACTATTGCATTGCTCATTCTCAGCCTTTTTGTATTTCCATATACACTTTAAAATAAGATTGCTAATGTCTACTAATGGCTTGCTACAATTTTATTTGAAGCTGCTTTGAATCTCTGTGTAGTGGAAGAACTGACATCTTACTTTGACTTTTTCAGTGTACGAACATGGATTATTTCTCTACTTATTTAGATATTATTTGAATTTTTTCTTCAGAATTTTGAAGTTTTGGGTGTTAGATACTGTAAATCTTTGTCTGTAATAGAGTATCATTTTCGGTGTTACTCTTCAACTTCAAACTGGTTTTTGAATTTCTATTTTTTTTTTTATTTTTCAGATTATTTTCCATTATAGGTTATTACAGATTATGGAGTATCTTTCCCTGTGTCATACAGTAGGTCTTTGTTGTTTATTTTATATACAGTATTATTGTATATGTTAATCCCCAACTCCTAATTTATCTCTCTCCACCCTTGTCTGTCCTTTGCAATACTCTTGTAATTTCATTTCCAGCTCTCTCTTACCATTCTATAAACTGCTGCCAGTTTTCCTAAGACACAGATATTGATGATTATGCTATTACCCCATTCAATAATCCTCACAAGTTTCCATTACGTGAAGGTCCAACTCTTCAGCCTGTGATTCTAGGCCCTCCACGTTTGAGTCCTTCCCTATTTTCCCAGGACCTCTGTCCTATCTTATTGAATTGAAGCTCTCAAAACAAATTCCAGTTACTCATTCCTGTAAAGCAGTGAACTTTTGTGTACTAAATTATGTCCTTCCTAAAACTTAGCATGTTTTTTCCAGGAGCTCTTTATCTTTTTTCTTCAATTCTTAGGAATTTACTACATAAGCAGCCATGTCATCTTCAAACAAAAACTGTTTTAGTCTTCTTTCCAGTCTTTATGCCCCTTCTTTCCTTTACTTGCTCTTACTGCACTCCCTAGGGCCTCCAGTAAGATGCTGAAGAGCAGTGGTGGGAAAGTACACTCTAGCTTTGCTTCTAATATTGATGGGAAAGCATTCAGTTTCTCACCACTAAGTGTGATATAGCTGTTGGATTTTTGTGGATGTTATTTATCAAATTAAGAAAGTTTCTGTTTCTAATTTGTTCAGAATTCTTATAAATGAGTGAGTTTTTTTTCTGCGTATATCGAGATGTTTATATAATTTTTTTACTCTAGCTAATTGATGTGGTTGACTCCATTGATCTTTGAATAGTGAAACAATATTGTATATATGAAATAAATCACATTTGGTTGCAAACTCTAATTCTTTGTATATATCGTTGCTAATATTTTCTTGAAGGTTTTTTGTTCATGAAAGATATTGATCTGTAATTTCACTTTCTTGTAATGTCTCTGTCTCGTTTTGGTAGTAGGGTACTGCGGCCTCACAAAATGAGTTGAGGTGTTTCCTGTGCTTCTGTTTTCTTTAAAATATTTGGTAGAAATCACCAGAGAAACCACTTGGGCCTGGGGATTTGTTTCCTCCCTTCGCTTCCCTTCCTTTCCCTTTTCCTTCTTTCTTTCTTTCTCTCTCTCTCTCTCTTAGGATTTTAATTATTGGATCACTTCCTTTAATAGATACAGGCCTTTCAGGTTATCTATCTCTTCTTAGGTGTGTGTTGGTAGTCTGTGTCTTCTAAGAAGTGTGTCTTTTGGTTAAGTTGTCAAATTGTGGACAGAGAGCTATTGATAGCACTGCCTAATTAGGAAATTGGTAGAAATGACGTCTCATTCATTCCTTATATTTGTAAGTTAAGTTCCATTTCTTCATGTGGTTAGAGAATTACCAACTTTATTAATATTTATAAATGAGTCCTGGCTTTGTTGATTTCTCTCTATTGTTTTATTGTTCTCAATTTCATTTTTTTATCCCTAATTTTTATTACTTATTTTACTTCTACTTACTTGTGAAGGGCTTACTTTGTTCCTCTTTAGTTTCCAAAGATAAATTCATGAGCTGTTGACTTTAGATCTTTCGTCTTTTCTAATGCATTCATTTAATGCTGTAAATTTCTCTCAAAAAACTTTTTTTAACTGCATTTCATAAAATTTAAGTTTAATTATTTTATTTAGTTCACTACATTAAAAAATTCTCTTCTTTAATCCAAAAGTAATTCTGAAGTGTGCTATTTAATCTCCAAATGTTTAGGATTCTCTAGAACTCTGTTATTAATATCTAGTTTTTCCCATTGTGATTTGAGAACACCCTTTGTAGGTCTTTTCATTCTTTTGAATTTGCTAAGGTATGTTTTAGGATCTAGGTTATAGTCTATCTTGGTGAGTTTTCTTTGTGATCTAAGAGGAAAATGTTTTGCTGTTGTTGGGTGTGTATTCTATACATGTCAAGTATATCAAGTTGATTGATAGTGCTGTTCAGTTCAATTATATTTTTACTGACTTCCTGCCTGTTTGTTTTATCAGTTACTTAAAGTTGAGTTCCTCCAAATGTAATTCTGGGTTTATATATTTGCTTGTAGTTACATTATTTTTTTGCCACATATATTTTGATATTATATTTTTAGGTGTATACACATTACGAATTGTTATCTTTTGGAGAATTGACTCTCTTCATTATTATAAAATTTCCCTCTTTATCCCTCATAATTTTCCTCTTAGTCAAATTTACTTTGTCTGAATTCAATCTAGATAGCCCAGCTTTCTCTTGATTAGTATTAGCATGGTATATATTTCTCCATTCCTTTACTTTTAAACTGAGTCTTCTTTATATGTAAACTTGGCTTCTTTTGTAAAATATGAAATTAGTTTTTTTTTCCTAATATGTTCTGAAAATCTCTGCCTTCAGTTTCATATATTTATAGCGTTCAAATTTAATGTAATTATTTTGAAGCTGAATTAACATGTTTTCCAACCATTTTCTATTCTTTGTTTTACTTCTTCCTCTTTCTTCTTCTCTTTTTTTAATTATTTCATGTGACTTCTTTTAATCTACTCTCTTACCATATCAGTTCTGGTGTATTTATATATACACCACAGCCACAGCAACACCAGATGTGAGCTGTGTCTGCGACTTACACCACAGCTAATGGCAATGCCAGATCATTAAACCCCTGAGTGAGGCTAGAGATCGAAGCCGCATCCTCGTGAATCCTAGTTGAGTTTGTTAACTGATGAGCCATGAAGGGAACTCCATTTTTATATTTTTAATGGTTTGCTTAAGTTTTACAATATACATCTTTAACCAGTGTTTGTCCCCCAAATACTTCATTTCTTCCTTACTTCTGAATGATAATATTGCTGGATTTAGAATTCTATCTGGTTGGAGCTTTTTTCTCAACATTTTACATATTTCACACATTTTCATTTTACTTGCATCATTAATGTTGAGAAATCTGTTATAATTTTTACCTGTGTTTCTTTTAAGATCTTTGCCACCCAGCTGATTCTCCTTTTTGGAAAGTGGGGTGGTATTTTTTGCCATGACATGCCTAGGTGTAGGTTTTAGGTGTTTATTCTGCTTCTTATTCTCTGAGCTTCCTGTGTTTGTGTTTTAGTGTCCATCATTAATTTTGAAAAATACTTGGCCAATTTTACTTTAGATATTTCTTCTGCTTTGCTCTCTCTTCTCCTTCTGGCACTGTAGTTAATTATGTGGTCCATGTTTTGAATCTGTCCCACAGCCCTTGGATGTTCTGAACTTTTAAAAATTTATTTATATTTATTTACTTATTTATTTTGAAGCATAGTTAACCTAAAATGTTGTATTAGTTTCATACATACTATGTAGTTATTCTGTATTTTTATAGATTATACTCCCTTTTGTAATAATAATTGCTGTATTTCCCTATGTATATAAGGATATATACAGTATGTCCTTGTTGCTTAATTATTTTATACACTGTAGTTTGTGTCTCTTAATCCCATACCTCTGTCTTGCCTCTCCTCCTTTCTTCTCCCCATGGGTAGTCACTATTTGTGCTCTACAACTTCTTCCTGCACAACTTCTTATCTTCTACTTTCTTTCCTGGGTTTAGTATTTCTTATCTATTTCTTGGGAACCCAATATATTGTTGACTATGTGTTTCCCTCTTAAAGAGGACAAGAAATTTGGAGATATCTCTAGTAAGAAGGAATTCCCTTACATAAACTGCACTGAGATTTCATTGTGTTCTGGCATAGTATTTTTCCATGGTGAGCATGTTTCTGTAATAGAGAAAGCTCTTGTCATGTCTTACCACAGGTATTCTTTTCATCCCCCTGCCATGACCTAGAGAGGTTTGTTCTTGGATCTTAATCATGAGAACCTGGTGATTTCGCAAAGGTAATGCCCACAAAAATGTGGGGATGGCTCTGAGACCATAACCCATAAAGATTTTTATTCTCATGCTGGTCTACACTCAGCTTCCTGGAACTTGTCAGAATTATTAAACACACATTCACATTATTTTATGGCTCCAGTGGTTCCTATTTGAGGTAAGCGTATTTCTATTGCTATATTTTTCTTACATACCTGTTTCTCTAAATTTAGTTTTTGGTTTTTTTGATCCTGTGGTCTTAGTTCTCCAATAGATTCACATAGTCTTTGATTTTCAGTTTTCTCACCTTTTTATTATTTTAAGGATGAACATAATGACTTCCAACTGCTGTATATATCAGATATGAAAACAAAAGTTACAAAATTTAAATTTGTAATGGCAGAAACTTTCTATAAAATTCTGTGCTTGGGATAAAAAAATTATTTTTTCTCTCTAGAATTATTTTGTGTAACTGCCAGTGACAACCTGAGTTATTTCTCTTCAAATTGGTGTTTCTTCATAATGTGCTGCATGATTTGGCTAATTAATCTGGTTATGAGATTGATTATGTGTGTAGGTTTGGGAGATTAGGAGATGTGCCTCTACCCAAGTTTGGGTGTTTGACAGAAACCTAGGCAATACTTAGTGTAGCAATCTTTGCTCTCAAACTCAATTTTCCTTGATATATTTTCATTGACACACATCTTCTCTTTTATCTAAATATTGGACAGATAATAGTGTACTATTCTATGCTTCCTGGTTACAGAGATTTTTGTGTCTTCAGTGAAGCTGAGCCACATATTGAGGGTAATATTGATTGATGATTTTCAGTCTCTTTTAGCTATTATCATTTTTCTTTCCCTAGGTATGTGCTTGTTTGTATACTCATCTGGGGATTGTCATGGTCTAAGTCCTTATTTTCTTTCTAGCCTCACCTCTTTCTGCTTTTACTGATGCCTTCTCTTTTCTTTCATACCCAGTGCTTTACAGGTACCCCAAATCATTCATTATTCTTGACATACTGTTCTCTTGCACCTGTTTGGAGCCTAATCATCCACGTTTCTCTCTTCTCCACTCACTATTTCTAGTAACCCTCATTCACCTTTCAAACCCTACCTCCTATTAGGAAGCTTTCCATGATTCCTACATACCAGCACTACACCTTTAACCCCAAACTTTATCCTTTATGGCAGCTGTTTAAATAATTCTGTCCTACCAAATAATATGGGTTCCTAAGGCACAAGAGTGGTATCTCTCACCTTTTCTTTCCCCTGTGATGCTTAACATTGAGTCTGGAGTGTATGGGTGCTCATCTCACATATATAAAAGTGAATGGTAAATGATGAAATCAATAATTTCTGCTATCTTGGTAGCTACAACTTCTTTTAAAAATTATTATTATATAACTTTTAGGTTTACAGCATTATAATTCAACAGGTAATCACCACCTGTGTAGTTACCATTCATCACCATACGGTTGATCTCTTCATTCATTTCTCTTACCTTCCACTCTCCTTCCTCTCTGGTTACCACTAATCTGATTTCTGTGTCTATACGTTTGTTTTTATTTTGCTTGTTCATCTCTCTCTTTTTAAAATTCCACATATGAATGAAATCATATGATATTTTTCTTTCTCCATCAGATTTAATTCACTTAACATAATGCCTTCACATTCCATCCATGTTGTCCACTCAGGATTTGCTTCTTCATATGGCTGAAGTATTTCATTTTACACACACACTCACACACACACACACGTGTGTGTGTATATACATATCTGATTTATCTTTATCCATCCATCCATCCATCCAAAAATGAACTTACAAGTTGTTTCCTTATCTTGGATATTGCCAAAAATGCTGCAGTGAACATAGGAGTACATATTTCTCTTGAAATAAGTGTTTTAGTTTTCCTCAGATACTCTGAAGTGGAGTAACTGGGTCGTATGGTAGTTCTATTCTTAAATTTCTGAGAAACCTCCTTACCTTTTTCATAGTGGTTTTACCAACTCACAGTCCTACTTACAGTGTACCAGGGTTCCCTTTTCTTGACATCCTCTCCACTCACTATTGTCTTTTAAATAATAACCATTCTGACAGGTGTGAGGTGATACTTCACTATGGTTTTGATATCCAATTCTGCAAAAATTAGTGATGAACATCTTTTCATGTGACTGTTGACATATCTGTATGTCTTCTTTAGAAAAACGTCTCTTCAGGTCCTCTGCCCATTTTAAAACCAGATTGTTTGTTTTGTTATTTTCTCTCCCCAGGGGGTCCCCTATATTTGCTGCTCGCTCATGATGGGGGAGGGGGCGGGCAGGCGAGTGGGCAGTACAGAGACCACTGGGGTGTCTGGGTGTGTGGGTTTCAGTCTCAGCATTGTCACCGTGGCAGAGACGGCCAGCTGTCCGTCATTATCTGTTCTCCCCTTCTTCTTGATGAAGAGTTCCTGTTGTGATACAGTGGAAATGAGTCTGACTAGTATCCATGAGGATGTGGTTTTGATCCCTGACCTCACTCAGTGGGTCAGGGATCCAGCGTTGCTGTGAGCCGTGGTGTAGGTCACAGATGCGGCTTGGATCCTGTGTTGCCTCAAGCTCCAGTTCTGTTTCTGCTATCAAAGTATATAAACTTGATTAGAGTCATTTTATATAT
The DNA here is from genome assembly GCA_004024745.2 of Catagonus wagneri. NCBI lineage: Eukaryota > Metazoa > Chordata > Mammalia > Artiodactyla > Tayassuidae > Catagonus > Catagonus wagneri. The sequence goes on along the minus strand of PVHT020000035.1, from coordinate 465,864 downwards.
AAAATAATTGTTTTACGTTATTTGAAAGATCCTTAGGACTTTGGAAAAGTTTTCTTAATTGCACTTTAATCATAGTTTTCCATTTGTGCTTGCAATGGAAATCGAAGTTTCTAGGCAGTTTTAGTGCTGTGTGTTTGCTGCTGGCACTTGTTCTCTTAAAATAACATTCTGAGAAACAAAACAACAGATGTTGTAGAAATAAGAAATGGGATACTTGAGAACTGGGCTGGTTAATGGCTTTATTGATAGCGGTGATAGCTACTTGCATTTCTCATATGACAAAGTGCTGTTTTTTTTTTAAGTCAACACTTTTAAACATTTTCTTATTTAATTCTTATAATGTATTTTGAAATAGATGATAGTGTTATTCCAGTTCACTGAGCAGGAAACACAGCTATCTGAGTGCAAATAAGGGCATAAATTATGAATCTGGTAGACTACTGTCACCCTTCACCTAGAGAAGGCTGCACAGAAATTCCCTTAGTAATGTGTTCTCCTGCCTAAACTCTTCTAATGGCACAATTCATTTCCTTCACCCAAACTCCAAATGCAGCTGCAGAGACAACAAATCTCGGCATATCATAATTAAAATGGCAAAAATTAAAATAAAGAGAGAATGCTAAGGGCAGCAAGAGAAAAACAAAGAGCCATTTACAAAGAAATTTCTATAAGGCTACCAACTGATTTCTCTGCAGAAACTTTGCATACAAGAAGGGATTGGAATGATATATTCAGTGTGCCAAAAGGGATACTCTACCCAGAAAGATTATCAATTGCAATAGGATAAAAAGAACATGTATATTTGTATGACTGGATCACTGTGCTATACAGCAGAAATTGACACAACACTGTAAATCAATTTCCATACAAAAAAAAAAAAGAATAAGAGAGATAAAGAACTTCTCAGGTAAGCAAAAACTGAAAGAGTTCATCCATACTAAGCCTATCCTAAAAGAAATGTTGAAACGTCTTCTATAAGTAGAAAAGAAGTCAGTGGAGAACTGTAGACCTGAGACACTGAAAGAACTTTCTTTACTGATAAATGAAAAGCTATTTTTTTTTTCTCACTGTTTGTCAGTGTACTCAAAGGTACCATAACATATCCGAATTGGTGGTATGAAGATTGAGAACCCAACGGGCCTAGAAATTTTGGGGATGATGAAATAGCCTTTAAAGATTGGCCTCTGTAAGTGGCCTTTCCCAACCACTTGTGACAGAAACTATTTTTCATTTGCAGCACAGAAATGTATGAGTTCTCTGTCAAAAACTACATCAGTCAGAAATCCAATTCTAGTTTTAAATGAAGGTGTCATGTCTCTGCCACCTCAGCATGCCAATAAGCAGTGAGACCTGTGTCTGGTTGTAACGTTTATGATTCATTTGTCCTTTGGCGAATTAAAATGTTTGACATTACTGCATTAGGCTGTAAAACGCAGGAAGATATTAAGTGGAGAGTATAAAACTCTGTGATTCATGACACAGAAGAGTGAATGTACCATGTTATCTGATCATCATTGCAGCCAGTTTAGAGCCACTTATCTGCTTTCTTCACTTCTGGTGTATAGAGATAAACTATTTTCAACGTCACATCCTGAAAGTGGCGATGAATCACTCTTGGAAGCTTTCTGATTGACATTTTCTGCGGCTTTACATTCTAATATTCTAACACATCCAGTTGGGATTATAACGCTGTGATTTTTCAATAGCCAAATAATCAGATTTGTGGAAATGATCTGACAATAAAGAATAGAGATTTTTTTCCCTTATTGATAGCACCGTGGTTATCTTTTTAAAAAATCTGAATGCTATTGATTTGGTGGATTAAATTTATGACTGTGCAACATTATAAATGAATCTCTGCCTTTCCCAAGGGGACCAAACATACTAGCTGACAGAAAATCATTTAGTAGGAAAGGGAATGTTTAATATTGCCTTGGGGCACGGCTCAGGTGCTCACTTTATACATGCTGAAAGGAATTGATAAGCAATGTCTCCAAAAGTGAAATATTCTGATATAACTGAGCCTAGGATCAACAGAGATAAAAGTTTGTGAGAACAGATAAGTCCTGTTGGAGGTTTCCCCTGAGGAGTGTTTGTATCTATTCGGAGAAGTGGGAAAATTGAAGGGATTTTCCTGATTCCTCGTAATTAGATTCAAACTGCGCTTTGCACATTCGAACCATAAATAGATATTTGAAAAGCTTTTCCGGTGGATGGACTTTTGCTCCTGTTGGACTCACTCTCATTCCAATTACATCAGAAAATGGTGAAAATCAATGTGAAGTGATGCTGATAAAGGTCAGGAGTGAGAAAGAGTTCAGCATAACAATAATTTGGAGGACCTGTGGAAGGTATCCTGTCAATTATTAAGATAGATTGAACCATTATTCTTTTCGAGGTTGTGCTTGACCAGACTCAGGGTGAGGGTGAGAAGGGTGAGATTGTTGAGGCAGAAGGAGAGAACATGGAGAAGCAAGCCCTCTCCAGGGCTTTAGCCTGATTGGCATGCCTTGCTAGGATCCTCATTGGCATGGAGGCTGCCATATGGCGGTGAGGAAGAATGAGAGCTTAAGACCCTACCAGCTAGATCCAGTCCTGAAGCAGCCTTCTCCCTGCAATGTGTTAGTTGTTTGTGTGCCATGGCAAATTAAAATGCTGTCACCTTCTCTTAAAAACCTCCTATTCCCCTATTCCACTTTAATCCTAGCAATGTACATTAGCCAGAAAATAGGAAATCATACGTATTTTAACCTATTTCTTGCCTTTAATTTTGTAGAATTAACCCATGAGACCACTAAAAAGTAATTCTTTTAATTTCTCTTCAACTATTATTTCTCCTTGGGTATTAAAAATGCCTGAGAAATTAATAACAGAAATTGGTACAAACACTATTCTCCTCAGTGACACTGCATAACCTGTTACCTTTCAGTTGATAAGCGGGCAAGTTCTAATAGTATAATTTTTGAGCAAAACGATTCTCACCCTTACACAACCTTGAGAACTACTGGTCTTTTAAGAAAATTTTAGTTTTGCAGGCTTGGTTAGTCTTTGAAAATTGTAATCAAAGAAATGGCTATATTTTTCCTTTGAAAGTGGTTTTATATTCTCACGATGGACCACATTTTCCTTCTGTTATAGGCCTCTTTTTCTCTGTGGGCTTTATGATGTCCTTTTGCTTTCTGTCTTAACTCTGATATTTGCATTATTTTTAACATTTTTAGAAATCACAGTGGTTTTTGAGGACTTGATTATGAATATTCTTGAGTATCAAAGTCTTTTTGCTTAATAGGACAAAGGTTGTTGTTTTAAATTTCTATATTAATACCATCAGTTTCATTCTTCTAGTTATTTGGGGCATTGAGAAAAGCTATGATCTCACCTAAGACCTCAAAAGGCTTAAAAATCGAGAAAAGGGAGTGTCTGTTGTGGCTCAGGAGAAACAAATCTGACTAGGAACCATGAGGTTGCGGGTTCGATCCCTGGCCTTGCTCGGTGGGTTAAGGATCCGGTGTTCCCGTGAGCTGTTGTATAGGTCACAGACACAGCTCTGATTCCGTGTTGCTGTGTCTCGACATAGGCCGGCAGCTATAGCTCCTATTAGACCCCTAGCCTGGGAACCTCTGCATGCCACAGGTGTGGCTCTAAAATGACAAGACAAAAAAAAAAAGGTAGTGAGAAAAAAGTTGACAAATTGTGTTTATAAATATGTCAAGACTAAAGAAAAGGAAGAACCATTCAGGATATTTAATAAGGAGTCACAGGTTCTGATTTGCCTAGGAAAAACTATATTATAATTATTAATAGCATTGTCATCTACTGTCAAATATATCCTTATTTGAATGATTAATTATACTTCTGATATTAAAAATAACAGTAGAGAAGTATTTGTGCAAGTTTAGGTCAGTCAGTAATCTCTCAATTGCAACTTAAAACACCTAAAGCTATACAATCATAAGAATAAAACTTGTTAAAGGGGACACATCTGGTGGACCAGCAGTCACAACAAGTACTTCAGCAGACCTCTGCATTCAATCTCCTTGTTTTTCTCCTTCTATCAAGGTAACCACCATCTAAACACCTAGAAAGCTGAAATTTTGCAGAATTAGTTTCTGACTTCTATCTTTCACTCATCACTGTGTTTGAGATATACATCTAGGTTGTGCATGGAGTTTGTTTTCATTGTTGAATAGCATTCTATTATACAATTATGTCATTATTAATTTTACAGTTGGTAAACTTTTAGGTTGTTCCAGTTTGGGAATTGGGATGGTGAAATTGTGAAGAGCACACTTTGAAACTAACTAGAATGATATTCATTAGCCACTCCAAATTTTAAATGTGTACTTTTTTATTTTGAGAAACTATGGCCCCATGTACATTAAAAATACAGTGTCAAAATTTTATAAATTAATGATTTAAACATGTTATTAGTTACAGCTACATACATGTGAAAATATAATATGTTTGCTTGGGTGAAATATATTAACATATTATATGATTATTTGAACAATGCTTGGGACCCAAATCAATGCCTGCCTTCTACAGTAACTCTAAGCCTGATGAATTTCATCAGAGATAATAAGAATTCAGTTCAGGGTGATGACAGAACAGTTGAAAAGATGTTTTAGGAGTTCCCTTCGTGGCTCAGTGGTTAACGAATCCGACTAAGAACCATGAGGTTGCGGGTTCGATCCCTGGCCTTGCTCAGTGGGTTAAGGATCCGGCGTTGCCGTGAGCTGTGGTGTAGGTTGCAGACACGGCTCGGATCCCGCGTTGCTGTGGCTGTGGCGAAGGCCGGCGGCTACAGCTCCTGTTAGACCCCTATCCTGGGAACCTCCATATGCCGCGGGTGCGGCTCTAGATAAAGGCAAAAAAAAAAAAAGAAAGAAAGAAAAGAAAAGATGTTTTAAGTGTCACTTTAAAATATCAATATAGCTTGGTAATAAAGTAGATATTCGGTGCAATTATAAGTAGATCACTTCAATAAAAAGTCTTATTCATAATCTCCTCTCATAGGGAAATCTGTAATTATGAAAATATGGTCTGGAAAAAACGTTTATAAAATAACATTGTTAAATTTTACATTATCTTGCTTTTTATTAAAAAACTCATATTTCAACACATACAGACTTGTAAACGATTGCTAAAGTGAGATTTACAAACTGACAGATAAATTTAAAATGTAGTCCTTTCATGACATCAGAAAAAAGATTTATTCATTTGTTCTATTTTAAGTCATAGCCACTGCTTAGACCTTTGTAAAATTAACACAGACTAGGCTGGGTGAAGATAAATATTTGTTTACTTTGTTGTGAATTATTTGTGAGTGTATGAATTTCTTTTCACTGACTTATCATCTGAGAAATCATCTCTATAATTTAGAGTCTATCTCTAATCTTGGGTAGAGCAAAATAGTGTTAAGTCAGACATAGGGTGGAAGATCTGATACTTAAAGAATTGGGTGATTTCATGTATTTAACTCTTCAGAGACTCAGTTTCTTCATAGAATTGGAACATATCGGAATGAAAGATATATAATATTTAGAAAAAATGTGTAGCAAGATAGGGTGGGGCTACAATAATCGAAACACATATAATAAAGTTGAAGGATAAACCAGAGATAACAGCAAGGGCAACTGTGCACGTGGCTCAGGAAGGGAGTGTGTGTGTGGGGGGGTGGACCTTGGTGTCTGCTCTGGTCAAATGCCCACATTTCTGTGTCTACACAGAACTGTCTTTATCTCCACGGAACTGTTCCACACCTCTCAGATCATCAGTGTCTTGGGATAGCTGGATATGTAGAGAAGGGAAGTGTAAATTCTGGGAATATATTGGATTTTGCTTCTAACAAAATACAAAGCCATTGAACAGTTTTTTTTTATGATGAAATATTATTCAGCCATAAAAAAGAATAAAATTATGCCATCTGCAGCAACAAGGATGCAACCAGAGATTCTCAGAATAAGTGAAGAAGAGAAAGATAAATACCTTATGATATCATTTATATGTGAAATCTAAAATATAGCACAAACGAGCTTATTTACAAAACAGTTCACAGACATATAGAACAGACTTGTGGCTGGCAAGGGGGAGAAGGGACTGGGAGTTTGGATTAAGTAGATGCAAACTATTATATTTAGAATGTATCAGCAATGAGATCCTACTGTCTAGCACAGGGATCTATACCCGATCTCTTGGGATAGAACATAGGATATGAGAAAAATAATATATGCCTGGGTCACTTTGCTGTACAGCAGAAATTCACACAGCATTGTGAATCAACTGTACTTTAATAAAAAAAATAAAAAAATGGGGAATAAATAAAAAATTACTGCCGGAAGTAATTTTTGTTGCTTGGACCAGGAGCCTGAGTTTTTCCCAAATGCTCAAAGTTTCTTTAAAAATTGTTATTTTCTTTGTAAATGTGTATTGAATGAGTGGATAGTTAAGTACACAAAAGACAGCTATAATGAAAAAGGTTTATGTTATTGAGTATATTTTATTTTATTAAAGAAGTAATTGATTCAAACCAATTATGAATTAAAAAAAGATGCATTTTGGTCTTGAGAAAATAAGGATGGTTATATGACTTTCATTTGTGATTACTTATCTCGGAATAACTTTTCAAGATGAGTTTTGGAAACATCTATTGAGTGCCTATTAAGTATAAGACAGTGTGCTCAGTTGGAGGATAAAAAAGATAAATTTCCAGCATTTCCTGGAAAGTTTACAATCGGCTTTCAAAGTTTACAGTCAGCTTCTTGAAGATGCTGACACCTGAGTGGAAGAAGAAAACACAGAGTAGACATGACTGAGTGATTAGAAATGTGGAAGGAGAGTTGGATGAGGGAAGAAACAAAGACATTGGGGTGGAAAGGCTGGAGAGGCGAGTGTTTAACTTTGTCACACAGATAAAGGCCTCTGTACCATAAACAAAATAAAGTCCAACTAGAGTAGGATCTAAATGTAAAAATCAAACCTTAAAGTGCAAGGAAAATACAGGAGAATAATTTTCTGACATTTGGGTAAGAAAGGATGTCATAAATACTAAAATATACGGAAAAGAATGAAAATATTAGAGTGCATTAAATCTGTATAAGGTAAAAATTGAGATGTGTCTCCTTGACTTGGCAGTATGATTACTAGATCTTATGCCACAGAAGTTTCAGTGACTTCACCAGAGAGCAGAAGAGGGCACAGTCAAGAAAGTTTGGATTTTTTTGAAGGGGTAAACACGGGCGTAGTTATTGAACTAGAGGAAAGTGTCCACATGGAGATTGTTGGATGTATATCTTTGAAAAGAAATTAAATATTATAAAACTGTTTCAAAGTTAGGAGGAAGATTTTTTTTTATTAAAGGAGAATTTTATCTGTTCAGTAGAGTTTTGCATGGATGTTCAGGTCTTTCTGGAATCACCTACTACCTGATATCAGGTCTATAAAGAAGGGTGATGATTTAGACCAGAGGCACAAGGATGTAGTATTTTCATTGGATTCCTCCAGTAGATCTCAAGCAAGGGTTTGTGTGAAAGTAGCTTATTTGGGAGATAACCCCAGGGATCACTGATAGACAAGTGCAAAAGTAATAGGGTGGGAGGGAACCCTCCAGACAGGTGCATTATCAAGCCAGTTACTAATGGGGACCATCAGAGCTTATCCCCACTGGAGAACTCTATGGACTGGGGTCGCAAGAAGCCTTAGTTATCCCAGCCAACGAGTGAGGAAGCTGGGGTATTTATCCATCAAATTCCTGTCCATCACTTGTTGAGGACCTTTCCAGAGCTCTGATTGGCACTCTGCATGTGCTCTGTATGCAGGTTGAGGTCGAATCAGCAGTCAGAAACAGGTGTTTGCCTCCCCTGTGGCTAAAGTTGGTATGGAGGGAGCTTGCTGTAGGCTTCCCGATGGGAGGGAGTGATGCCTGCTCACTGGTAGGTGTGGTTGATTCCTCTCCCTCTGATGGATGGGGCTTTGTCTCTGGATGAGATTAGGGGCTGGCTGTGTGCCTGAGGGGTCTTTAGGCAGCCTGTTTACTGATGGGTGGGGCTGAGATCCCACCTGAATTGTTGTTTGGCCTGGGGCTTCTCAGCGCTAATGGGAGGGACCAGGTTTTCCCAGAAATGGCCACCTCCAGAGAAATGCAGGCTGCTGAATGTCCCCGAGAGCTTCACCTCCAATGCCCTTCCCCCACAACAAGGCACAGTCACCCCTGTTTTCCCAGGAGATCCTCCAGGAATTGCAGTCAGGTTCCACTCAGCAGTCAGAAACAGAGCCTTCTTCCAGAATCTTAGGTGTCAGCACTCCTGAGTAGAGGTGAATCCCAAGAGAGTGGGCACCAGATACTGACAGCATCTGTTACAGGTGGTGTGGCTTAGGGAAGGATCCCAGATGTGCAGCAAAGAGCCAGTGCACTATCGTGTGGCTTCAGGAAGATTTCCTTCACCTTTCTGAATCAATCTACAAAATGGGTGTTGTGACAGTCTGTTGGGGCTACCATGAAAAATACCACAGACAGGGTGGTTTAAATAACAGACATTATTGTGTCACAGTTTTGGAAGCTGTAACTCCAAGATCAAGATGTTTGCAGGACTGGGCTCTCTGAGGCCTCTCTCTTTCTTGCTGATGCTGATAGTATTCTTAATGCTGTCACTTCACATGGTTGTCTCTCTGTGCATGTGCACCTCTCATGTCTCTTGTGTCCAAATTTCCTCTTTTTAGAGGGGTGCCAGTCAGGCTGGATTAAGGCCCACTTTAATGGCCTCATTTTAACTTAATCCCATTTTAAAGACCCTACATGAAAATATAGTCACATTTTGAAGTAAAAGGAATTAAAGCTTTGCATGTGTATTGTGTGTGTGTGTAGGGGCGGTGCAGTTCACAATTCAGCCTATAATAAGTGGCTTAGTTTGGTGGTCCCACAAGTATATTCTAGTATAAGTTTTTAAGCTTCTTTTTCATACCCTTATAGCAAGCTTATGACAATTTTGATCTTTAAGTCTTTTCTCCCTAATGCTGTTTTCTTCTGAATGTGATTTAATCTTGTTTTTCTACACTGCTGTTAACTCTAAAATACACAGTCCCATTTGATCATGTCAGCAAGAGATCTATACCACTACCTTGAGATGTTCATCAAGTGCACACCCTTGATGTCAAAGGCATGCTTTCACCATTCTGTCTCTAATCTTCTTGCCTGTATACCTTCTGCTGCCTTGGAGGGGCAGTGCAATCTCATGGATCTGGATGAGAAACTGCCAGTCAGGGGATTTGGAATTTTTAGCTATCTCTTCTGAAAGCATGAAACAAATCAATTAACCTCTCTGGATCTCAGTGTCCACATTTAGAAAATCAGGGTAAAATAGTATCTTATCTGAGAGGGCTGTGATAAGGACAAATCAAAAGATGCTATTTGAAAAGTTTGAGAAGTTAAATATTATAGTAAGAAAAGTAATACTATTATCTAATGACTTTTTAACCAATGTCCTGATGTTTTTAAACTGAAAAAAGACTCAGCCTTCAAACTTGGACTGTGTCCTCCTGAAAAGCATCTACAGCATGGTGTTTCTGAATACCTGGGAAGGAGCGGGAAGGAATATTCAAAGTAGTCAAAATTTCTGTGTGGAAAATTATTATAATCCACAGATTGGGTAGATATGCTTTTCTTTCACAATCACTCATATGCACATACATTTTTTTTTCAAATATGTTAAGGTACTCTTGAGCCAAATAAAACTTTAAAAAAATTTACTATTAAATTAATAAGAACTTAGTTGTTATCCATAATTCAGTTAGTATCCAAGAAAACCACAACTGTTAGAGTCCACTCAAATTTTGTTTTTTTTTAAAAAGGAGCCCTAATGCATGAAAATCATAGCTCTAAAATATAAATCTTGTTTTGGAAGAATTTAAGTTACTAGCATGAGAAGTATCTTTTGTTTAGCAAATCTTATTAAAACTGGATGCTAATAATGATTACTACTCGAAGGTTTTATGATCACAATCATCTAGCCAAAAAATTCAAATTCTTAATAATTCTCACATTTGGCTGGAGGAACATTTCCAAGCTAGGATTTACTCTGCTCTGCTTCCAGGGATTCTGATTAATAAGTGGAGCATCCTGAGTGATTCTGTTGTGTACCTAGGTTTGGTAACCATTGTCTAGGCTGCTTGCTTATCAGTTAATCAATAACCATTCACTTTCTCTTGAAAATACATGGATTGCAAAAAAGACTTCTTATTTAATGAAGCTTATGTTTTCCTTAGTGAAATAAAATAACTTTAAGTTGCCTGTCATTTTAAACAAAGATTTATTTAGTATTGTCTAATGATAAAGCATTGTTATGAACTGTAGCAAATAGCTGATTCATGCTTTGGTGTCAGTGAGCCACAGTTATGTTCCAAGTCATTTAATCAAGTCAAGGGTTGAAGGTTTTGAAGAACAAATGCTGAATTTGATTGACAATTTGTAGACCTAATTAGCGTTATCCTCCAACAAGAGCACAGACTACTACATGTACACACTCTTGAGAAGACAGAAGAAAGGAAGGCCTTCTGCAGTCAACAAACTCAAACTGAATGTGAATAACTTGAGCTGGGTCAAGGGTCAGAATCATGGTATTTAATTTACAAAAGGAGCAATAGAGCAGGACCACTATTCTTGATGAAAAGAAGTTACTTGATCATGGTTGTTTTCTGTGTTGGCGTGTTTAGGGGGTTAAAACCAAACATGCTCCAGGTAACTCATGTTCTCCATGGTAATCTGTGGATGAAAACTACTCTAAGATTTTTTGTACGGAATGTAGTTTGGAATGTCAGTCTGGTTTGAAGGGTGGGGCGACTCTCAAGGACTATTATGGACTTGAGAATGTATCGTATTTGTAGTCTATCAAGTTAGCTACTACAGTTTCATGGATGCTGAAAGAAGTAACAAGACACCTGGTATAAGAGAGGATTTTCTTTCCCCTGTACAGCAAGTGGCATGGGATACATGCTTGTATGATTTCCTCTTGTCACCCTATCCCATTAAGGTGGTAGGAAAGGGACCGGAACAGTATTGTATATGTGGTGGTCAAATTTATTGACCTTGAATATTTTATAGCAAACTGCAAGCAAACCTGCCTTTTGTTCTAAAGGGGGATATATAATCTTCATTATACTAGGCAGCAAACAGGAGTACTCCTTGCTCCAGAGGACACACTTTCTTTATCTCCCAAGACAATTTACTACAGAAAAGTCTTTGGAAAGAAGGTTGGGGTAAAGAATGTTAGTGCCACTGCTCCCATGAAGTGTAGAAACAAGAGCAGTGCCCATGGAGAGTTGTCTTCTAAGAGCTGTATTTTTATAAAGCGTAGTATTTTCACTTAGTCTCTATTTGCATTAGACAGGTCTTAAGGAGTTAATAGTTTGGGTAGGAGAAAAGTATTGCTTAGCACTGACAATAGCTAAATACATTTACACTGTTTCAGTAATTTTGTTAATTGAGTTATATATACGGTATAATTTAACTGTTTAAAAAGGTGTTTTTTTTGTCTTTTTTTAGGGTCGCACCTGTGGCATATGGAGGTTCCCAGGCTAGGGGTCAAATCGAGCTGTATCTGCCGGCCTACGCCACAGCAACAGCAATGTGGGATCCGGGCCACATCTGTGACCTACACCATAGCTCACGGCAACACCGAATCCTTAACCCACTGAGCAAGGCCAGGGATCGAACCTGCGTCCTCCTGGACGCTAGTCAGGTTCTCTAACCACTGAGCCACAACAGGAATGCCTCTAAAAAGGTTTGACTCTGTTTAGCCTTTTCTAAGTCATCTTTGATAGGTGGAAATTCAGCCTCTGCTTAAATACATGTAAGACAGGAGCTCCTCATTTTATAGCTTTATTTTTTCAGTACTTATTTTCCCTGGACATTGTGCTAGGTGCTAGAGACTTGTGTAGGGGAAAAAAAAGAGGCCTTTTTTTATCAAGAAAATTTCCCTTTAATAGAGGGAAAAGAGTATGCATAGGTTCCTGTTGAAATCGCTAATAAGGGTACCCAGTTCACTTCCATGCTTTAGGTAAGACTTGTTTGGGAAAGGTGAATTTTTAAGTGTTGAAGGATACACGTTAACAAGGCAAGGGGTAGGGAGAATAGTCTAGGAAGAGGGAATAATGTGAGCAGAGACATGGACAGGGAAAGAGTGAGGTCACTTCAGGGAATACCAAGCCATTCTGCATTGTTGACAGGATGTATGTGGCTGAGTGGTGGAAGATGGAACTGCAGTGTAGGCAAGCAAAAGAATATACTGGAACTTGAGTGTCAAGCTAAGGGGTTTCGAAAGTCTGTGGTTAGGCTTTTTAGAAGGTTGGTAATAAAATCAGATCTGGATTTTAGAGTGATTCTTCCGATAGCCTTAAGGAGAATTGATTAGGGAAGTGCTGGAGTTTAGAAGATTAGAAGCAGGAAAAAAAAGAAACTTAGAATGCTTTTATAGTCATCAAGATCTGAGTTAAGGGTGTGTCAATGAGAATGAGGAGACGGATGGATTAAAGGGATATTTATGGAGTAGAATCAATAGGACTTGGTGACTGATTCAATGTTGGGAGTTAGAAAGAATGCCTAGGATGACTTACTTCATTGTTTGTAACAGGAGAGCTGTTCAAGAAGATAATTTGGGGAGATGAGCATGTTTGTGTGTGTGGGTGCTAGTGATGGTGATAATTTTGGACATACTGAGTTTGTCTTGGGTGGAATTTCAGTAAGGTCATTGCAGAGAAGAGAAACGGGATCAAGAGTGGAATCTTGGGTGACATCAACATTTAAGAGGCAGCTGTCATCAAAAATCTTGTATTATTGTAACTTTGAAAATTGGTATGATACATGCACAGTTATCATTTCCTCTAAAAAAAAATAAAACAAATAAGGCTTTTAAAATAGTAGGAGCATATCTTCTGTACACTTCATAAAATAATGATATCCTTGAAGATGTGTCAGTATATGTAGGCAATATTATCAAAATGTGGGGTCTTTAACCTTGCCAAAGCTGAATGAAGGCTTGAAACTTCTAGAAAAGGAAAGATTAGATTGTTTTTATAAAGAAACTTATTAGAAGAGTATTTACTTTTATATAATGGCCATGCTGAAAAAAGGTAAAGTTTAAAAAACTATAAAACAAAGGCATTTGCAAAAGGGATACATGGGAAGTATTTATTTTATGCCACTTACAAAAAATAGTTTCATTTCAAAATATAGATGGTAATTTGACCTTCAAGGGAATCTATTTTGAAACTGATTACTATGGTATTTTTTTTTTCATAGATATTCATTTAAGGGGTTTTTATTATTCTGGTAAAATTGATTTAGGGTATAAAAAAGCATCTTTTTAATAGAGCTATTCATCTGGAAGGGTTAGCATTCTATTAAATTTTATTGTGCTCTGTAGTACATTCTTTTAACTACGTTATTTTACCAGGTTTCCATTTAAACAATTTAAGCAAACAATCAGGAGGATCATTTCTGAATTTGCCATGAGCATTACTGGCCTTTTCAGTGTATCCTAGTGTCAATGATATTTCTTGGTTAATAAACTTATATCTTGTGTCATTATCAAGCAATGGAAGTTAAAAATATCCATCACTTCTGTTATTTTATATTCCTGTAAGCAAATTAGAAACAAAATTGAGGATATTCTGTACTGGAGGTGTGTGGGAAACTTCACTCTTTCACTCATGGTTTATAAGAATGAACAGTCTTTTTGGAGGGGGATTAACCAACATGTATCAAAAGCTCAAATAAATACATTACCTTTGACCTACCAATTGTACTTCTAAGAAATAACTCTAATAGAATCATTGGGAAACTAGAGTTTTATATATAAAATTGTTCATTGTAAATACTTTTAAAAATTAGAACAGGAGTTCCCTTTGTGGCTCAGTGGGTTACGAACTTGTATCCAGGAGGATGTGGGTTCTATCCCTGGCCTTGCTTGGTGGGTTAAGGATCTGGCATTGCTGGGAGCTGTGGTGTAGTGTGTAGATCGCAGATGTGGCTCAGATCTGGCTTGGCTGTGGCTGTGGCATAGGCAGCAGCTGCAGCTCTGATTCGACCTCTAGCTCAGGAACTTCCATGTGCTGCAAGTGCAGACCTAAAAAGCAAAAATTAAAGGAAACAAAATTGTGTCAAAAGAGTGGTGTCCATGCCACAGCAATGACAGTGCTGAATCCTTATCTTCTAGGCCACCAGGGAACTCCAAGTAATTTTTGATATATACACAGTGGAATGTTATGTAACTTTTAAAAAAATAAGGATTATGCCTGTGGACGAGAAGTCATATTATATTGTTTACTGGAAAAGCTTTTCAAATAATCTGATGGGGCCCAACTCTATTTTGAGCCATTTGGTTCAAAGTATAGAGGTCCAATAGATAACAATTTACTTATTATGTGGAAGACATTCTCAGTGAACAACAAAAGTTCTTCCATGTCCTCTCTGCACATCTCACCAATATTGGTGTCGTCCAGTTGAATGGTACCTAGTTACCACCCTGAATGTTGACGAGTTTCTCAGCTCCTTTTATCTTTAGGTTTATATTAGGGCCTTCTTGACTTGTACAGATCTCCTGTTCTGTTCTTCCAACTTTGCATCTCCTTTCTCCTTTCTCTGTTTCTGTATCGTAAAAGTCTAGAAAAGACTGGGGAAGTTTAGTATCTATAAAAAAAAAACAACAACTTTTCTCTGTCAGTTTTGGTGGAGTCTGGCAGTGAGAATTGAGCTGTGAACAATCCCAAGCTAATAAATTTATTGTATTCTTACTTAATTTTAAAAGCCATGCATGTCTATCTGAAAACATTATGTATATAGTCTCTAAGGATATATCTCAGAATATTAAAAATCGTAATATTACATAGTGGGACTTCAATTATTCTCTATTTTATATGCTTTTCTGTAAGTTCTGAATTTTTACTATAAGTAAATATTGCCATTATAATTAAAATACAATAATATTTTAAAACCATTTATTACAAATATATGAAAGATCATATATTCTGAAATTGGCCTGATGTTACTCTTTTCAAGGCTGAGCATATACATACGTCTTAAATCTTACATCAACAGATCTGCACAAGCCTTTACTACTGGAAATCGTAACCTTGAGTTCAAACATTTGACCATTTCAGTATAAAATTTTTATTAACTGTATGCCTCCTATTAGAAAGACTTTTAACACAAGAAAAACTCATATACTTAATTTTTTACCTGAAAAACTGATTTTGTGAAACTAAATTCATTTTAAGGAAAGAGGGCTTCAGTGATGATTCTCAGGGAAAAGACTAGGCAACGTGAAAGCTTTACTCTGTTTCCTACAAAACAAAAGTTGACTCCTCCTGACTCCCACTTTGAAATAATGCAAAATATGACCTTTTTTTTCTTATGGAGATGATGGAAATTCTTCATGTTCTGATTCATTTAAGCTGCAAATATTCTGACTGAAACATGCTAATAGCAAACAAAGTCCAGGTAATGAGTTTTCATAAAGGGACTTATGCACGTGTATATCTTTATCTTTTGCAGAATAAGAGTGGAAATTTTCCATTTCATCTGAAAACCTGAAGGGTGACAGATATACTACCTAGCTAGCAGTTATTAATTTCTGGGACCTAATTGTTTCAGATCTGGGAGAGTCAGCAAAACTTCAAACAAAGGATTTTATCTCCCTTAGTTGAGGGGCAAATGTGATCAGAAGGCCAGAAAAATGTCCAGCTGGTCTTGACATTTACACAATTTTTAGACACTAGAAACTTAGCTATTGGGCCAGTTTAAGGCTTTTTAGATAAAGCTTCATGAAGTACAGCGTAACCATGATTTCTCTTCACATTGACTGACTATAGCCTGAAATTTAAGTTGATTCCTTATGATGAAAGCAATATTATTTCTGAAACACATCAATGTCTTTTTTTCTATTTCTTTTTTCCTGATCTTTGTCTCTTCAGCCAGAGGTATATGCTAATTTGGTGCTTGATTATGATTGTATTATCAAAAATACTAAATAAAGTCAGTATGTTTTTTGCAACATCCAGAGTAGCATTTCAGATCCTCAAGATCATAGTCATGAAAATCAGCTGAACTGGGGGAGAGAGGAAGATATATCAAGAGTTACCTCCGAGAGACCCCATCATAAAAAACAACAACCAAGGGAGTTCCCCTTGTGGCAAATGGAAATGAATCCCTGGCATCGCTCAGTGGATCAGGGATTCTGCGTTTCCATGAGCTGTGGTGTGGGTCACAGACGTGGCTTGGATACCAAGTTGCAGTGGCTGTGGTGTAGGCCAGTAGCTGTAACTCTGATTCTAACCCTAGTCTGGGAACTTCCATATGCTGCAAAGTGCAGCCCTGAAAAGCAAAACGTAAAATAGAATAAAATAAAATAAAATAAAATTCAACAATATCTCAGAGGTGGAGAAAATGGGAAATATATCTTAGAAGCTTCTCCCTCATAAGCATGGATGAGAAGTCCTCCTAGAGGACTGTGGTGTGAAGGTAGTGAGATATGGTAAGAGGATCAGGAATTAGTGGCTCAGCTTTCTCCACATTGGAACAAAAGCTGAGGATACGTTCCTGGGCAGAGTGTGGGAGAGACTTAGGTTTCCAGGAGAGAATCAGCAGGATATGTCTTCTATTATGTACAAGATGAGAACACAGTGTCAGCTGAGGTTAGACAGTTAAGGATAGTGAGCTCCATCAGATCTCTGTTTCAAATATATGGCTCTATGGTTAATGCTAAATTCAGACATTTCCTTGGAACGTGGAGAGGTCACACAGGAGAGCTTGGAGAATCTGCAGTTCACATTGCATAGGTCCAGGGCGAAAGGTCCAGTGCATATCAGACCCCTCAGCTTCAGATGGTGACTGACAGAGTTACAGCCTTAAAAGGCCAGTCCTGGGAACAGAAGAGACCAACCACTCTTTTACTGAGACTGTCAAAGTTTCAGAAAACACAGCACAGACTAAATGGGCACTTCACCCCTACATTTGTAATGACACAGTACTTTACAGTCCCAGATTCCAGTTTATACCATTTTGGAGAAGGATAAGAGAGAGGGAAGAAAGCTGAAAGACTAATAATTTACCCACTGGACTGAACAGAAGAGATTATTTAAACTGAATACACATGAAATGTTATTTTTCAGCAAATTTAAAGTTTAGTTTTCCCTCTGTGTCCCCGCTATTCCATGTGTAAAAGACTCAGGAGGAAGTTATGGTTAGTTAGTGGGAGACAAAGATGCTGCGCTTGGAGGGAGGGTCTAGATTCTGTATTGTAAAAAATCTCCAACACCATAGTCAATAGGAACAACTAAAGATTAAGTCAGGAACTTTAGGGTATCTATTATTGATATATACATGAGTTCCATATTTGATCCACTGTTACTAGTGTATAAATCAAGGCCCAGGGAGACCTGAGGATAGTGATTTGAACTAATTGGCAGGTGACCTTAGTTCTGAGTTACTGTGTGGTCACTGACCTGCTCTATTGAATAAGCAGCTTAATTTACAGAGGCTATTTTCTCTTTTATATAATGGCTCCAAAATGGATTCTGATGTGTCTGTATTGGATCATTTCTGAGATTATTTTACTCTTCTGTCATTCTGTGACTAGGCTTTGCTCTTTGAAAACCATTTGAAACCCTTTAAAGTTATCCCTCATGTTTTCTCTTCAGGGAGCATTATGCCAGCTTACACAATGCAGAGAATAGAAAACAACAGAAGGAAAATACAATGCAGTAGTTAAGAATGTGGATTGTGGTGCCTGGCCACTTGGGATCGGATCACAGTTCCATCCCTTCAAGCTGTATGACCTTATGCAGTTTCCTCAAGCTTCAGTGTTCTAATATTTGTAAATTGAAGGTTTAAAAACACCAGTCTTCTCATTCTACTCTTCCTATCCCTTGAGAAGTTAGTGAAATCTTTCAGTCAAGAATTCAATCAGTATTTATTGAACACCTACCATGTCGCAAACACTAGGTGCTCTGCTTTCCTGTTGGAAACCTGAGAGGAAACTCTGGGAAAGGAAAAATACTGGCAGGGTCCTGCCCAAGTTTTTGAGGATAGGTGGTAACCTGCAAGGAGTAGGAAAGACTTTTTCCTCTTTAGGATGATGACGATGATTTTAGTTATTTTTTATATCAAAAGGTGTAGCTTTGAGCTATTTTATTGTTAAGTGCTCTTTCTAAACATTGTGGACATATGAGGCTATATCAGGGAACCTGTTCTTCATAGGGACATTTATCTGGAAGGCTCTTTAGGGTAGGTTTGATCTGAGCTGTCTGTATTTCCTTTCACTGTAACTGCATATCCATCTTTTCTTCTGCCCATAAAGAAAACATACCCATGTATGAAACTGAGATTATCATTAAAATAGAAATCACATTGAATCTTCCATAAAATATTTAAAAAGTAAATTATTCACAAATTATGAAATACATTCTTACTGATGGATTATACCATTGAAATTAAGAACTGTTGCTTTAGATATTTAGAAATTTTTAAGACCCTGAAATGGGTTGTTGCTGTAAAATATGAAACTGGGAAATCTAGATGAAATTTCTTGTACTTCTACGTACTAACCATGTTCTAATATAATTCTAACAATTATCTCAGAATTATTACATTATAAGATAATGCACAGCTCCCAATTGCTGTGAGCTTTAGTTTATCTTAGGATAAACACAGATATCCTATCCTTACATAATTATCATGAAACTCAGATAAGATCATATATAATAAGGTTCAGTAAACAAATATTATTTATAGTTCTTATTTTTTGGAGGTCTGCTTGGATTGTTACTGCTTTTATTTTGGGTCTTTTAAGGCTATTATTGCCTGCTCTTTTATTCTAATTTAAGTGGAACATTTCTTTTTCTTTAACTGCTTTTTTATAATCTATCAGGCAGAAAATGGGTAGTAAACATTGTGGAGAAATTCTAAGCCTAGATTTTTTTATAACCCATGGCTCTACTTTTTCCAAACTATATCATCTTTCCTATTGGGGATGAGTACAAAATGATGGAAAGTTTCCTGAAAGTAACATGATGTACAAATGACTGCATCTGCTTTTGCAGAGTAGGTTTTCATGGAGACGTCAATCAAATGGCCATCTTGTGGGTCCCACATCTAATAGAGCAAATTAAAAAAAAAAAGTCTCTTTTGTGGAAAATAGAATTTTATATGGATTATTCCTCTTATTTGAATTTGTTCCTTATTTTCTCAGCATTGAGGAGTTTATGGAGATTTGGAGACAATCTAAGCCTAGGAAAGCCTGAAAAGTGACTCTTGGCATTTACTTGCATTAAGTCTGTATTTACACACAGCCAGTGCTTAGAGAGGCTCTTCATAAAATGTTTCTGAATGTGCTTGATATGGACATCTATTTAGAAGGGACTGCTTTAAACATTTTCCAGAATTGTACTTTGAACAACCCAATCAGAATCTCTGAAAGTGATGCTCGGCAAACCATATTCTTAAGAGGCACTTAACAGGTAACCTCAGTTGATTTTTATGGATGCTAGGGTTTGTAAAGGATTTGTGTTTCATAGAATACTTGCCAATTAGCTTCGGTCAATAGTCCACCAGGAAACAAGCATGAAAACATAGGTCAGAGGAGGATAAGAATTCTAATTAGGTTTTAATAAAGCTGAATCCTCTAATTCTAGTGGGAGAAGATAGTAAATAAATTAGATGGCAAATTTGGGTCAAGGCTAAAACTTAACATTTTGTTTCTGTTAATGATCACTGGATTACAGATTGTCCCTTTCTTTCTCATTTCAAACTGTTCTGGGACTCTAATTTATGTACAGCTAAATAAATCTTGACTTGCATGGCAGATGTTTTATAGTTATTATCATTATAAGTAATCACTTTAATAGCTTTCTTGGTTATATTTATTTTACAATGGATAGCTGGCTTCACTGCTTCTTCAGCTGAAGTAACATTACTTTCATTGGAAATATGTTACGAAAATGGATATTTTGGTTAGGCTTCCTTGAGAAGAAAACTGTTAAATATTTAAGGGGTAAAGAACAGGGATAGGTTTCTTAGGAGATGAATGAGATATAGTCTTTACCATTGGAAATTTAATAAAATTAAAGAATCTAGGATTCATCAAATATCATCCATTTCCTAACATTTGATGATCACCAATTCTGACCAGCTTGCACGGTACTATCTGCCAATCAAAAGATCATTGTGAGCATATATGAGGCAATTTATATTCTGATGAATGAATTTGGTAATTTGGTATGTCAAATTCCCGTATGTCTTACCCCTGTTGAATGGAGACCAGAGCAGGACAAACTCCTAGAGAATGAACTGTACGTTGCTTTCTAAGCAGTAATAAAGACATTGCTTCATCTTCAATAATATAAATCTGAACTAGCATGAAACATTTTATGACCATTAGTTAAAAAAGGAATCAATTACCTTTGCAAAATCATTGTGTGTATTTTATAATAATACTTGGGAAATTGCCTAACTATAATTTTTCTTTACTCATCTGCTTTACTTAGTGACATTATTAACACATCCTATTTGTGTTGGTGTCACTTTAACTGATGTTAAGAATTTTTACAGAGCTTAAGAACTGACACTTTTCTGCAAAGAACATAATACAAACATAGTTTGATAATGAAAAAAGTATTTCCTTACTTTACTGGAGAACATCTAGCTGCCTGTATTTTCAAGCCTTTTGCTCTATGGACTTGTTTATATAATGATTATTGGTCACCATGGATTCAGCCCTGACCATCAGAAAGGGCAGTGAAATGTGATAACTTGGAAGGAAGCTACCTCCTATCACACAGAATTTCTTCTCTGGCGCCCTTCTTTAGGCTTTTGGACATTACTTCCTTTGTCTTTTGATTGGTTTCAAGGCCAAAGGAAGTAGCACATTCAGAGCAAGTAGTAGAAGTGGGGTGAATTCTAAATGGGAAGTATTTTTAGAAAGTGTTCTGGGAGTTCGGAAAAAAGGAGAGAAGAAGAGAGTTCTCAGAGTCCCTTTTATTAGAATCTTTCCAATTCAGGAACTTCACTCCTTTGAATTTGGAAACCTACAAAACAAAATATTCCCAAGCCATATTTAGTTCAGGGTGGTATCAACAGACTAATGAAAGTGAATTCACAGCTATGACAAAAAACATGTCTTTGTCTTTATAACTATCTTTAAGTGTATGTTACTGTTCACATATATTAAAATAAGCTGATATATATGTATATGTGTATAGATATATGTGTATATATATATATATATATATATAATATATGCTAAGGTCTGATTTGCTAATCATTTAGCTACTTATATAAAGTCTCAAATTAAAGTTCCCTCTGATTTCAGTAAACGTGTTATCCTTATAAACCTGGTCAGCATTCTCTGTCAATAGTTTTATGCTCAATGTGGACAGAAAAATTAGCGTCCAGAGGATGATACCTGGGCAGGACCGTTCCTGTTCAGCTACAGGTTAGATTAATTTGAAATGTCCTAATTTCTGGTGACATCTTCAATTATATTGCCAATTCAGTTCAAATAAGTGTGCTGCCCAAGCACTTAAACAACTTTTCTAACTCAAATGAAATGCTTTCAAAACAACCTTACTCTAAAGCATGCCCCTCACCTCTGCCAAAGTTCTTGATACTTGTTACAGGATGGTATTCATTTTTTCTGTTTCATTTCCAGAGCCTTTATTACTTAACCTTTGTGTAATAATCTGAATAATAGTAGTGATCTACACTGTGTGATCTACACTTGTATATGTGTATTTATATTTCTACTGGTCCTGCTCATTTCTTCACCACCTACCAACCAGATCAATCTTAAAGTGCTGATGAGCAGAAGTAAAGTTTTCTACCTTGATTTCTAACTCCACTGAGTTTCTTAAACATGGTAAGATTTCAGTCAAAGGCAATATTAACCAGGTATTAAGACCTTGTCTTTGATATAACATATGATACAGTTTGGAAAGTGTATAATTTATTGCTATTGTCATTTTGGGAAATGGTTTGTTGCTAGAGATGCTGAAAGGCATCACAGCATATTTACCATTTCATAACGGATTAAAATCTTGAGAAAGACTTTTGGCAGTGAGCTGGCAGAGAATATGATTTGGCCTCACCAAATATTATGTTCATTAAACAAATATCTTTGGTAAATTATTGAATAAAATGAGTAATTGCTAACTCATGTTGCTACTGTTTTCTGAATTCACTGGCAGACTAATCAATTTCATCTCCTCTATTTGAATATACCATATGCCGTACCATGGGCAACATGGTAACACTGACATGTCTTCTCTTGATAATATGAAGAAAAACAATTAAAATATGCAGTAGCTTTATCTACCACTAACTCATTAAAAAAAACTAAAATCTCATTTATTATTTTTTTATTATTTTTTTGGTTTCTCATTGTGGTTTTAATTTCATTTATTATTTTTATGTTGCAAACACAGTGGTTTTATATTTGCACTGATCTATTGGATTTAAAATTCTTAAATTGGGACCATTTTTTTTTTACCCTTGAGTGGGTTTTTGGGAATTTGTGAGCCCTGTAAAATTGTGTTTACAAATTTGGATCTATGTGCCTCTTTCTGGGAAGAGAGTTTACTGCTTTTAGTAGACATGTAAGAAGCTAAAACTTTTTTTGTTTTTAGAAGTTTTATTGGAGTGTAGTTGTTTTAAAATATTGTGATAATTTCTGCTGTGCAACAAAGTGATTCAGTTATACATGTACACGCATTAGTTCTTTTTCAGATTGTTTTCTCATATAGGTTATCACAGAATATTGGGTAAAGTTTCCTGTGCTATATGACAGGTTCCCATTGACCATCCATTCCATATACAATAGAAAGAAGCCAAAACTCATAAGGACGAATGCACTGAAGGGAGTATTCATATAGATCCTACCAAAATAATTAGTGGATTAATTATTAGGAAATATCAGGGTAAATACCTAAATTTCTGGATTCTAAGAAAGTAAGTGTTTTGCTCATTGGTCTAAAAAATGTTTATTCTTTATCTTTTACATAGTTTAACCTCAGCAAAAATTCACAAACAACTGTATCAAAGTTTTGAAATGGGTATCGGTGGTGTGTAATTGATGGATAATGTTATAAACCAAATGACTTGTTTTATCCAATGCTCCTCCCCCAGTAGCAGCAACAAAATGCTCCCTTTCTTCATAAAAAAGGATAGAGCTTAGGTTCAAAGTACCAGATTAGGATTTAACTGCATAGTCACTGTTAACATCAGTGGGAGTCAATAGCTGAATTGCTTGCACTCTGCATTGAAAATATACCTCTGAGGGTTAATACTTTTCTGTACTGGCAGAGTTTTTTCCAAGCTCCTGTGTCTATGGAAAGCTATCACTTAGCTCATGTTCCCTTCAAGGAAGGTCTGCCCTCCTGAGGCATGGCCCCACATGCCTGTGGTTTCTTTGATAACTGAGATCACCTGGTTCTTAGAAACTCTCCAGAGGTTGCAGAGTAAGTCTGAGATTCATTGTTTATTTATTTTTTGCTGAATGCTGCAAAGGCTTTTCTCTTGATGTTTACAGAAGATCCTTTACAGTCAGGGATGTTGAAAGGTAACCAAGCTGTCTCACCTCTTGCCTCCCAACCCCAAAGGGAAGAGAATTTGTATTAACTGCAAATGAAATAAAGGGGAAAAAATTGTTCCTTACAGGAGTCTGTGCCTGTAAATAAGGTACCTACAATACTATGATGTGTGCATAACACAAGGGGCTTGATGGAAAGAGGATTTCAAGTCAGTTTGGACTGAATAAATCTAATTCTTGTTTACCCATTTGTTTGTGTTGATTCAGAATTTCCTGAGTTGCATCCAAATGTCTCTGGGCAAAATAAACACATGTGCCATTTCATTCCTTCTTTTTTCCTTTTTGTTTAGAGAGGTGTATGTATTTAGTTTTTAAAACACTCTCCCCCATGAATCTAAGTGAGTTTTTTAAGGTTGACATGATTTGCCTTTTTGCAACCAACCTTTGGTTTCTTCAAAGGCCTGTTTTTTGAACACTTGAATCAAATTTCACTTGATACATAATTCATAACTAATTTACACTGGTAACTAGGTAATATTTTTAAAATAGACTTCTCTCTGTCTTGTTCTAGGTTTTGGCTATATCTTCAGCTGTTCTAGTTTTATACGTTTGGTAGCCCTGTCACCAAGCAGGGCCTGGCGGGCCCCCTGGGCACAAAAGTCTTTCTTTGTCCCCCATTTCTTGTTTTTAGGAAATGGGCCTCATTCAGCCTCCAGGGCCTTCCCTGAGTTCGAAGGGGCAGGTTCAGACAGTTGGTGATCTGGGAAGAAAGGAAATGTGAACACAAGGGAGGAGCAGTCAAGAAATCACAGCACAGCCTTGGGGCAGGATCCTAGTTCCCTCTCAAGGGATACACATAATGACATAGGCATCTTATACGCCTAAAAGTAATATTCTTTATGCTTCTTGTAGAAATCAGTACTTTAAAACTGAACTGCTTAGAATCCTTCCTTGTGCTTCTCTCTGGTTTAATTGCACCCTAAACACAATCATCCACAAGATAATGATTACGCACCCTGAGCGTAATTGCCAGTGCGTTAAAGATTTTTTTGCACATGTTTTTCAGGAACTTTCCTAGTTTGTTCTAATCTCTGATCAATATACCCTTTTCTCAAGTACTGTTATTTTAGGCAGTGACCCAGAAAACCACCACCATGATGATGCAGAGATCTCCTGATGCCAGCTTTGATGACCCCGATTCCCCCAAAGAAAGAATAATGCACATTTGTCCCAATCCTGATTCCTATCTGAAAACCTATTTTTCTCCTTTTTACTATAAAACTTCCTACAGTTCTTCCTGATTGGGGGGTGGGGAGGGGCACAATTTTTAAGGCATTAGCCTGCTGTGGCCTCCTTTGCCTTGCAACGCAACAAAAGCTATTTTTTTCTTCCACAACTCTGTCTCCACATTTCTATTTGGCACCTGTGGACAGAGGCCGAGTTTTGGCAACAGCCCTGCTCTTCTTAAAGGGCTTCCCAATCATATGTATTGAAGCATAGACTTTGAAACCTGGAAGGAGTTTGAAGACTGACCCTTAGCTTCACTGATGGGAAAACCTGGCCCGGAGGGATAAGTGACTTGTTGGAGGTTTCTTAGTTGAGCGAGAGGGAAGAGAATGGAAATCTGAGAGTGCCCATTAACACAACTCAATCAAATATCAGGAGTACAGAGTAACCGTTTTCTCTGTTGTCATTACCAGGATGCTATGTGTAACTACACTCTCCTAGTCTACCTAACTACCTCTCCTAGTCTACTAGCTTAGGTTAGAGAGGCATCAAGCTGATCTGGTCAGTGGAAATGTGGAAAACGTATGACAGTCTGATGCCCTTCATGCTCATAGGGCCAGGCTGTATAGAATCTTAAGGCAAAATCAAAGAGGCACATTTTTCAAAATCTTTGATAGGCTGGACAAATTGTGCCTTTTTTTTTTTTCCCATGGCATGCAGAGATTCCTGGGACAGGGATCAAATGTGAGCCACAGCAGTGATGATGCTAAATCCTTAACTGTTAGGCCACCAGGGAACTCCTGGAATGACTGCTTTTATCAATCATGCCTTCTTCAATTTATTATCATTCAGTCTAAATTGTTACTACAACTACCACCTATAATAAGCATAGCCATTTTTAAGAAAGATAGGAATTTATATTGGTTTTCTTCTGGATTCTTGTGTTCTTCTTGTGAGCCTTTGACATCTTATGATCTAATTGGGTTATTTGTTAATGAGAACAAATTTTAAGACATAACAGTCATAAAAAAGTATCACGTCTTTATAATTACTCTTTGCTAAGTCCGTACTAGAATCTTCCTCTTGCCTAGCTGGTGGAAAAATTGACTATACTTATGTGGGTTCCCTCTCCTCCTCCTAGGATTGTGCTGAGTTTTCCAGCTGAAAACTTTTTGAGTCATCTTTAAATATTTAACTATTTTCTGCTGAATTAGCCCCATTGTATATAATTCTGTTGATATTCCCTTAGTTTGGATGTGTCTACAGCTTCTACCCATAAAAAAATACCAAATTTGGAGGTAAGACAAAAAAAAATGACTATATTACTTTCACTGCCATGCTAGGGCTTCATATAAAAAGGGTTTTCTGATTCTCTAGATGGCATTATTTGTATTTGCTCAATGGTGTTTACTCTTGAGAACATCTACAACTCTATAAAAACAGATTTTATAAAATAAATCTGATAAAATGAAAATGTTTTATCTTGGAGAGATATTTATCTTCCATAAAGAAAGTAATTCTGAAGATTGTTTATTATTGTTCTGTAATAAGCTGGCTTTATAATTTAAATACTTTATTCAAGAATTCTCTATTTCTTTCTCTTTGACTGTATAGCTTGTTACTTTACCATTTTTGAACCAACTTTGCCATTCTGATGATACACTCATGAATGAGTTGGTGCACGTTCCCTTTTTACAGGTATGGGAACTATCTTAACATTTAAAAAATATATTTGACATCCTGTACATCTTTAACACAAAACTTTTGATGATATTGAGACTCTTCCTCTTAAACCTGGCTCCAGTGTATACCATATAGCCATTCACTCTGTCTTCTATGGTTTGGTCAGTGTGGTGTCAAAATGTGGACCTCTGTTGTTACTCTTGTGTCACCACCTGCAGTCCTGTCTGGGCTGGGCTAGTCTCGTCCATTCTTCTTGCCTCCAAAAGCCTTCCCCTCTCCTCCTTTTACACACACACACACACACACACACACACACACACACGAACACGAACACACACAGTTTTTATCTTGTCAAAAGACTAAGGATGTTTTAAAACACGGCAAGAATCTTTTTCTCCATATTCTTTATGCTTTTCTATCACACCACATGTCTGAAGCAAAGACTTATGAAGTATGAAATAGGGCAGGGTGTAAAGTGAGGAAAACTATTTCTTATTTCAATAAGTTTTTCTGCCACAAAATTGTAGTTTATAGTAATCTATAAAGAAAGTGCTACGTCTCAAAATAAATCCTGTGATTTCTTATATTGCTCAAGGTTTTTCAGTGCTTTAATTTTATTTTGCTTATTTTTCACAATGGTTTTATGACAGGAGCTCAGGGGCAGGTTTCAGATCTTTCTTATAGACTACTGTTTATATTGATGGTATTATATGACACATTGTTGCAATTTCAAGTTTTTGGATTATGTTAATATAAATGTGTACTTTATTAATAAAGCAGGATTTCATTTCTGAAGGTTTGATGGTCATTTCCTATCTTGAAGAGAGTTATTTAAAAATAGTAATGTCTTGGTGAGCATAAGTAAGCAATTTAACACTTGTAATAAGATCCTTGTCTTTGGTATCTGTGGACTATAATATTGGTATAGTGAGGGAGCGTGCTGAAATAGTCATCTGTGTGCTCTTCTTTTCCACACCGCTTTGCAGAGTACCCATCTTCCTTCAGCAGGCAGAAAAAATACACCACTTTGAAAAAAAAGTTAGTTGTAGGCATTGCAGGAATGAGAAAGAAGTTTAGTATTTTGTTTTTAACTTCTGAAATATCCTTATTTTGAAGCATATATCAAAGGAATTAGTTTTAAAAGCAAAGCTTTTAATGTGTAACCTGCCCCTCCCACTCCTATCCAACTTACCCTGCTGTATTTTACATTTTATCCACATCATTTATCACTATATAATTTACTTTATTAATGTTAAGTGTAGCATTACAAGAACAGGGGTATTTATTTGTTTTGTTCATTGATACTTACCAAATATGTAGACGAATGCCTCGTGTACAGATGACAGTTGATATGTATTTGTTTAATGAATGAAAAGGCTCTTGATTATCAAAAGTAAAGTCACTGATGTAAGTAAAGCATACAATTGATGCTATAAAAATGGACAGAAAGAATGTTAAAAGATTCAGATAATTTCACTCTTTGGGAATTTCAGTTCTGGGCTTAGTCAGGAGGTCATACATAGGAGATGGAAAATTAGTTGGGTCTGAGCAGAAGAGACACAGGACCAATAGAAATTAAGAAGTGAGTTTGGAGAGACCACACAATGCAATATGTTTCCAGGTTTAGGAAAGTATGCTGAGTGGATGTAGTAACTGAAAATCATTCCTAACCATTGGAATTAGCTCCCGCGGTTACATGAATATCTTGTCTTTGCTGTCTGGTGAAGACATTCCGTTAACAGAACCCTGCTTATTGCTCATGAACCACCCAGCAGAAGTGATGTGTGGCTTTGTCTCAAAACTTCATTGAGCTTCATCTGAACTCCCTCCTATAGACATCCCACTATTCAGTGGCCCTGAATACGATAAGGCCTGCAAACGGGCAGCTTAAGAATTGGCATTTGGAGGGATGTTGGTGATTTACAAGGGAAAGTTGAGCCCAGATACAAGTTAAATCCATTGTTGTATTGGTGATAATCATTTTCTCAGCTTGTAATTGTACTGGAAAGCTTTCAGTAAGAAAATATAGACCCTTGCTTTTTATTAAATATTAATTATCAACACTGAAGGACTGATATTTGGCTGAATGAAAATGTATAAGGTATGTGGTAATTTTAAAACCTGTATCCAAGTCCTTTGACACCCCTCCCATAAAAAGACACATGCCTTGAGAGTCCTGAGCCAACATTGAGGATATCTGGCTGTACTGAAGCCATTGTCTTAGAGAGATCACATTGAGGAACTACAGAAATATAGAGGAAAGATGCTCAAGGAGCCTCAGGTATTCCAGCCCCAGCTCTTTGAGCGTCTCCAGAGCCTATGCCAGACAAAGGAATGAAGAAATCTTTCAGCTGACTCCAGCC
>PVHT020000035.1:375703-436021 GCA_004024745.2 Catagonus wagneri | reverse complement strand
TTGTTGGTCCACTTGACCAGTGGTTGGGAAGAAAAAGCTAAACACAAACTGGAAAAAAGGGAGGTCAAGCTGGACCCAGCTGGACACCTCGGTAGTCTGTCCATTACAATATTAGATCCTTTTGGAGAATGATGCCTACATTTTGCCTCTAAAATCAGATGCAGCTTCCTCTGTTGACCGATGCTAACCTCTAACCTCTTTCTGTTTAGGGAAGGGAATTCTGGAATACCTAATCTCAGCTTTAAGCAGTTGGCACTAGAATGACAGAGCAGTCCTACATCTGCATATCATTTTATTTTGAGGGCCTTATCTATGCCTGCAAAACATCTCAGTAGTTGTATTTTTATTTATTTATTTATTTATTTTTGGCCACACCAATGGCAAGTGGAAGTTCCCCTACCAGGGATCGAACCCATGCCACACAGCTGCTGAGCTGCTGCACTGACAGTAGTGGATCCTTAACCCACTGTGCTGTAAGGGAGTTTCCTGTACTTTTGATCTATCGAATATTACTGTATGTATAGCTGTCAGGCATATGGATGTTTCTAATAAAACGTTCCATTTTTTTCGCATTCATCATTTATTTTCTCACTAAAACACAATTTGGTATTTTAGAGAGGGGTCCTTTAAGGAAATGTTGGTTCTTTTTGGTCAGTGCTGTAAATTGAATGTTTAGGTTTCCACAAAATTCGTGTTGAAATTCTAACCCTCAACATGATGGATTAAGAGGTGGGACACTGGAAGTTCTTGTTGTGGCTCAGCAGAAATCCGACTAGTATCCATGAGGATGCAGGTTTGATCCCTGGCCTTGCTCAGTTAAGGATTTGGCATTGCCCTGAGCTGTGATGTAGGTTGCAGACACAGCTCAGATCCTGCATTGTTGTGGCTATGGCATAGGGTGACGGCTATAGCTCCTATTCAACCCCTAGCCATATGCTGTAGATGCAGCCCTAAAAAGCAAAAAAAAAAAAAAAAAAAAAAAAAAAAAGGGACATTTTGGAGGTGTTTACATCAAGGCCTTCATGAATGGGATTTATGCTATGATTAAAGAGGCTTTTCCATAACGTGAGAACACAGAAAATGGCTGTCTGTGAACCAGAAAGTGGGCCCTCCCTAGACAGCGAATCCACCGATGCTTTGATTTCGGACTTCCCAGGCTCCATAACTGTGAGAAATAAATATACAGTTTTATGATATTTTGTTACAGCAGCCCAGCTGAGATAGTCATAGTGGTCAAAATGAAGGTACCTTAGACCTCAGTTACTGCCGGGTAGGCCATATGCGCAGGCCTTGCTGGCCATTCGTGCCTAGTCTTCTGACTTTGGGTGGATAGTTGGAGTCTCCTATTCTCTCTCTCTTTCTCCAGTACCAGAACAAGGAAGAAGGAAAGAGCATGTTTGGATTGGGAGCTTTCATGAGGCCTAAAACAATTTCTGTACAAATTGTGACTTAGACACTCAAATCTCTTAATTCAATTCAGTAGTGTTCAATTGATTTCAGCACTACAAATATTCTCTTAGCACTTAACTCTGTGCAAAGTGCTGTCCCAAGTACTGTGGATAGAGATTGTTAAATTAGTTAAATCAGAAGGCCATTATAGAGAGGGGGTTCTAATGTTGCAGCAGCCTACATAAGCAAACCAAAATCTAAGCCTGTAAAGGCCTCAAGGTTATGATATTGAACGCTAAGGACAAGCAGTCACAAACAACCAACTAGGTTTTAAGCTATAGCCAATCAATTCCCTTATTTTGCTTCCATCTTCTCTATTAATCTCTCTCTCTCTAGATGTTAATTGAGCACTCTTAAACATTTTGGTTTGGGACTGCCTGATTTGAATATATTTTTTGTTCAAAGAAACACTTAAATTTTTTAATACGCCTCACATTTTCTTTTAGTAAGGTGAACAAGATAGAAAATATTTAGCTGACAATAGACTTTCATTCCAAAAATGCTTCAATAGATTCTTATTTTACCTAGTTACTCTGCTAATTAGTGAAACGTTCTAAGTTTAGGAGTGAGAATCTTAATTTTCCCCCTATTCTTGATGAAATCTTCATCCATCTCAATAACATCCACAATTAATCCAGTTATTAAAAGTTATATTTCTTTTGGGTGAATTGTCAGATGTTTGATACAATTGTTATTTCAATCACTCTTTCCACCTCTCCCCTTTCTGAACTTCCTTCCCTTCATGTCTCCATGCTGAGTCTGTAAACTCATGGGTATTACTCTCATCCTTGTTTGTAGGTAGAGCATCAGGGAGGGAATTAATGCTGTTCATGCAATGGCCAGTGAGTAGGAGAAGAGATCCTAGAGATCCCCCTACTCAGTCTGTTTGGACATGACGCGTGTGGTTTTGGCATGGACCTTTGTACATGTTTCTTTTAGCAGTTTTATCTTGACCCTCTTTATTAAAAAAAGATTGAAGGATAACTGTGACCAGTTAGATCATGGCAGCAATGCACCCTTAACCTCTTCTGTAAGTTATTCTTCCTCTGCTTGGCTCAGTAGCCACCTGAGCAGTACTGTTTCTATGCTACCTCCATTGAATAATATATTGTCAGCCTTCACAAGTCACTGGAGGGAAGCAAACGCCAGTTTCTCAAGTTTACCCTTTTAAAAGGAGACATGCCTGCTATTGTTCCCATTCTCTAGGGAGATAGGATGAACTCAAGGAGGGATTAGAAGCTATCCTCCTAGCTCCCTGCATGCTTTCTTTTCAAAGCCTTTTCTTATTCCTTTCCCTTTTATATTTCACAGTATTAAAAATAGAAATCTATTTTAGCCTTTGTAGAACCCAGAAGGATGTCTCATAGGAGTAAGTGGGCTTCCTTGAACTCTGTCCTTGGGAATATGATCACTTTCTTCTAAATGCTACACAACACTACAAGATCTTCATTTCTTGAAGTTTTGTCCCTGCACTACAAGATGCACAAAACCATGCAATGCCTGCACTAGAGAGTGTGTATGTCTGGGAAGGGTGGGAAGGGGTGGAAGGGTTGAGCGAAAAATGGCTTCATCCAGTTTGCACACTCTTTTGTTACACATGATTTGTAAATTGCCTAGGTTGTTTTGGAAGTAGGAAGATTATCATTAATTGACAAGTATAAATAATAACAAGAATTAATTCATGCTCTGCAAAACTATGTATTCCATTAGTATATTGTAAACTTAAGTCAGAATTTTTAATATTTAAAAGAAAATAACTTTGCATTGGTTTTATGTTTTTTACTTTATATGTACATGTAAAGTAACTTTGGCTTTATTATTAGTTTCATGTTCTTATGAATGGACATGGGGACATAAGGACCACTTATAATATTACTTTATGATAAAGAATATTCTTTTTTCTCTCTATATATATTTTAGATATCAGTAGCATATGAGAAAAGGCTCAACTCACAATATTTTGTTCTGGACTATATGTTCTATTATTTTGTTTTTCTTTTCAAAACATTTTTCTTGGCGCTTTTCCCTTTTAAATGCATCCTTCTTTTGTGAGACATTTTCCAGTCTCACAGGGTCATTTTCTCTTTACTCCCATCCCACATCTTTCTTTGGAAAATTACACTAGTTATTTATTTATTCGCTTTGTACCCTGTTTATGCTTTAAAGCTGGATCTATTTTTATAATATGTATTTATTCTCTGAGATGTAAAAAGTTTAGAGTTAAAATCTGGCTGTTAATCTCAATGTAATTTTTCTTTTATTTGTCCATTAACAATAACAACACTAGTAAAAATGATTAGTAGAAAAAGGCAGCCTTTGTGAGTTCTACTGTGGAAGGTATTTGTAAAATCTATCCAATTGTATGAAACTCCTTGGCTTATAAATGCTATTATAAATCACTGGGTCATGTGGTTAATCTTCTGAGCTCTTCAATAAAAACGATCCAACTTTGCAGCCTCCCATGGCTTTTAATTTCTGTCATACGCATGTCTTGCCTATAAACTCGGGGTCAATAAACAGGTTAAAGATAAATAGAAGAGAAAATTTTGATTAAAAAAATATGAAATGCTGAGGAAAGTTTAGCTAATTCAGGAAGAAATAAAGGTTTGAGCACTGTGGATGATTTAGAGGCAGAATACCTATAGATTGGTGTGCTGGAGCTGGGCCAGTGGTGTCCACTGGAAATCCTGCATTGAACTGTTGTTGACTGAGCTTTGTAACTTACTCTCCACTTCTAATGAGCACATCAATAGGCAATATATTGATTTTCTGATACATCGGTTTTATTAAAGAGGGAGCTGTTTTCAGTTTTGTAAATGGAGAGCTTCTGTAATAATTGCTGCGGTTCAATTCTAAGCATTACTTATAAAAGTCATTTAGAAGTGCTTTCATACAACAATTATGTTTTCATTTAATTATTTTTGTGTTATAAATTTTTTAAATGTGTGTATTGAAGACACACTCTTGTGAAAAGACCTCCTGGTTAGAAATGAAGAGCTTGGTGCCTGGGCTTTCTTTCTGCTCTTAGCTATTAATTAGTGAGTTCATACGAATCACTCTGCGAATGTAAGTTCATCATATTTAAAGGAAAAGCTAAAAGAGTAGCTCAAGAGGACAGACTAAGCATACCTTTTTCTCCCCTCTCTTCCAAATCATATTGAAACAAGAAAGAAAATAGGTATTTATATATCTACATCTAGGATAAATATATTTTTATCTGCTTCTCTTTCTATCCTCCTACAATAAATCTATAGTGGGATCAGAAATAAGACAGGGTACCAGACCAGAACATTTTAAGAAATTTTAGAAGATGTTAGCCAAAGGGATTAGATTACTTGAGCAACCAGAGCACAGTATTCAGATCTAGGGGGGAGCCATTCTTCTGGGTGAACTCTTGAAAGTTGCCCACCTTGAAAACATATGCTGTTTACTAGAATGTACCTAAGAGAAAATATTTTTAAAAATTGAAAAGAATAATAGAAGACTTGTACTAGATAAATGCTAATAATAAGGTATGAGGAGTCATATGAAGATAAGCAAAAAATTAAATGTTTAGCCCAAATCCTTAAATAGATTTAAGGAGATACTATGTAGTAATAAAAATTTCAATCTCCAATATATAAGGGACATAGACTCCTTGGCTGCACCAGTCTAGAGTGGAAATTCCATTGCTAAACGCCTGGGGGAAGAGGGTACAGGTCATGGTTCAACTCCCACAGATTCTCATAATTTTTAATGTTTTGGTAGAGTTTTTTTCTGCCCTCCCCCCTCCTTTTTTTATTTTTATTTTTTTACAATTTCCAAAGATTTCAAATAATAGGTTTTGAAAATAATTTTCATCATTTTCACTGAGGACTAGATCCCTGGAGTTTCTCACACCCTTTTGTAAGAGGCATAACTTTGTCAGAAGTTTTTTTTAAGTTAGAGACAGCTCTTAACATATGGGTAGAAGAGAAGCTTTGAGTATAGCAAATAGGACAAGGAGCCACAAAGAGAAAGATGACATTGACAAGGTCAACCAGCCTCAGGTCAGAGTTATAGTGTGAAAGTTTTCTTGGAACTTGAATATTTATGAGTTTGTTTATAATAACCTAGTTGAAGAAGTAAGGACCTAGCATAAGTTTCCCTCTACTCACAAATGAAATATGTTTGGAGCCTTTTAGACATCAGCTAATATAGTGAATTTTTCCATTAAATCATGTGTGGTTTTTCAGTGCTCTTTGTGGAAAACATGAAAATGTCCTAAAAGATTACATTTTCAGCTAGAGCCAGTCTCTTCAACTCCACCCATTGATCTCTCTGGGCCAGAGCAAAAAGCATTGATTATCCCATAATGGGCACAAAAAGGTTGGACTTTGAGGAGCTGTGACAAATACTTGTTAATTATTCCTAGTGGACCAGGGCCATAATCAAAATCACTTGAGGCAGGATAATCAGGCCTACCTGGAGGGGTGAACAAAGTCATGGACCTCAATAACTCCCAAGGTGTGAAAGATGTTCTATAGCCTATGAAGGCTTACTTCAGTCAGGACGCTTTTTTTTTTTTTTAAGACTCATAGTCAACAGTTCTACTTTGCCAGTTATATTGATCCAGGTGGAAAATGAGGTATTGTAAATCACACAGACCTGTCCTTCGCTGGCCAGCAGGAAGTTGAGGGCTGTGTAGTTATCTAACATTACTTGGACCACAAAATTAAGCCTTTTTTTTTTTCTTCTGCCTGCAAAGCAGAAGTAGTATCATTAGTGACCTCAGTTAGAGCCAGGGACAGTTTGTGCAAAGTATTTTCTAATTAAGTGACCCTGATGGTAGAGCTAGCCAATTGAGCATACCTGTGAACAGAGAATTCAGAAGGCTACCTGTCAATTCCCTCTAGCTTTGCTTGGGTTTGAAGCTCCCACCTGAGTCAGCACATTGGAGGGGCTGTTCTTATTAATGCCCACACAGACATTACATTGGCAGGAGGAAGACAGGTCAAGCCTGGTTTGAAAACAAAATAAAATCCCAAGGAGGTACACACACACACACAGTGCTAAGAGGGTAGAGTCATTGAATACTACAGGGACCCACCAGTTAAGGGTCCTTCCTTGTGGACAGAAATCTTGAGTGGAACTGAAGGATCCAGGAAGGACTAGAGAGAATGCAAGGGAAGAAAGGAGGAGAAGACTGCCACTATCCGGACCTAAATAGCCTCGATGGAGATCCTATGCTCCCTTTCCCAGATGTTCCAGGTGCTATCTCTGATAGCATTTTGCTTCTGCAGTGTCAAAGTCCAATTGTGGCAAAGCATCAGTTCAGACGAATAAGGTTTGAGCACTTGAGTTATCAGAAGGCGTGTGGTTAGAGAAACATCTGTTCCTGGTAGTCAGTGGCACAGGTTTCAGATGTTTATTTGTGAGATCAAGTGAGTGACATATCCAATAATTTGTCACATTCAGGGCAGTGACAGCTGCCTGGAACAGATTTATCAACAAATATAGCAAGACAGAAGTCACACAGCGTATTCTGTAGGAGAGAGAAGGAAGAGATGTTACATATTCTTCGTTTCCCTCTTCTCTACTTCAGTCTGTTAGGTTTGAAGGAGCTCATATCCTATCAGTCAAGAAGGCCTCCACATTGACTATAATGTAGGTGTCTTTCCTATACCACAGGCAAGGATAACATTCTTAACCCATTTTCTGGGGTGAGATACCCAAATATTCTGGCTTAGATTCTCTGTTCAATAAATGGTTCTATTCTATACATTTATATTAATTCCGTGGGGCTACATGGGACAAAGTAGCAGGGCCTCCTTAAGGAAAATGCTATACTAAGACCTCAAATGGGTGAGCATTATTTTCAAAATCTTTCTTGGCAAAAATCCATCCTCTGCACCTAGGTGGTAAATGGAGAAGTAAATTACTGACTCTCATTCCTCATTGTTTAATAGCCCTTCTAATCTCCCATTGATTAAAGTCTTCAGGGAGTCATAGAAGTGGATGGAGGGGCCTTGCAGGGTTCCCTACAGGGACCACGCTGTCAATAATATTAAAGGAAGATTGTACAATTGAAGGAAGAGGTCAGACAGCCTGATAAAATATATGGCAAAAATGAGAAGTGGCCTTTTAGGGTAGCACTTGAAACCCCAGACCAATGGCTTGAGATTTGTAGTTTAGGCTAGAATTATCTTTACCACTCCTGTCAGCCAGCTAAGCCTTCTTTTAATTCTCTTAAAACACTCAGTCACCCGTACAGCTTGGGAGTAATAAAGAACCTGAAGAATCTATTGTGTGCCTCTGTGGGACCCACTGATGGGAAACATGAGCCAAATTCAAGGGCTATTATTAGTTACAATGTTCTCAGGAAACCCGAACAAGATACAAATATGACCTTGTGTGACCTGGACAGTATGGTCCAAGTAAGTGGAATTCATAAGGATAGCCAGTCCAAACCCAGATAAAGGGTCATCTGTAGTCAAGATCTAGTGGAACTGTTACTGAATCTCTGAGTCAAGTCCCAACAAGTGTCTTTCCCCCAGTGTCACTTGCATCAACAGAATGAAACCAAGTTGAGTTTAGATACAGAAGAAAGTTTTATTCTTCGATCAAAGAATGGAACGGTGTGAGCGCATGTTCTATATACTTCTCCCAAATAGGTCAATGGTGAGGCTGCTTTATAAGGCTCTCATCTGTGGGTCAGATGTAGTTATGTTTTGCAAGGCTCCAGATTGAAGTTCTGGGCGCAGCATCTCTGCACAAGAACCATCATCACTGTCTTTGTCCAAGTGCTGTGAGCAGCTCTTCTCTACGTGGCCTGCCAAGTTGGGTCTGTGCTGGGAACTCTAATACCACGTGTTAGGTGCAAGGCCTCTGCTCATGGTTCTCTACAGACTAGTGAAACTAGACTAAGAGCAATAGAAGAGGTTAGACCTCATCACCTAGATTCCATTTTATTTTTCCCAAGGACCCCATTGGACTTTGCTGGTGACAGAACCCTCTGAATGGGATGACAGATCCTATGTAAATTATTTGTCCAGACCTCCCTGGACCATTAACTAGAGAGATTTGTCCTTGGTCACTATTTTTAGCTTTAGCCATGCTTTGGCATGTAGGACAGCCCTTTCATGCTGTTTTGTTTTGAACAGTAGTGGAAGTCTATGTGTGTAGGCCAATCTAGTATGGTGTTTGAATTTCCATAGGCCGCTTTCTCATGGATGCAGGAGGCAATGGGGTGCATGTCTACTTGTCCTGAGTTAAAGGGTAATTCAGTTAGCATTTTGCTGACAAATGCGATCTGCTCATTCGTTATGTATGCCCTATTTTTTCAGCATAGGAGCCTTCGGTCTGAGGCTTGCCAGTGGCCTGACCAAGCAGCTAAGCTATTGGCCACAGACCCATGAGTCAGTGGAAATATAGCAGCTTATTTATTGGGATGGCCTGGATAGCCATTCACATTGCATGGAGTATGCCCATTGTGCTAAGCATCCTTTGCTGTCCCTCTCAGGCTGGATGGTAACTGTGTTGCTGATATCCAGTGGTATCAGTGCCCCCCTCACTGGGTTTTTGCCCAAAGGCACAAGTGCCAATCAAATGAACCAAGTTTGGTATAGCAGAGCAGAAAACAGAAACATTATATATTGGTCAAGGAATGAGAAAGGAGAAGTATGGTCTAAAACACCTTCTGCCTGTAGGAACGGTAGTGAATAAATTTTAAGGAGTAAACATTTGCCATGTCAT
The DNA here is from genome assembly GCA_004024745.2 of Catagonus wagneri. Classification (NCBI taxonomy): domain Eukaryota; kingdom Metazoa; phylum Chordata; class Mammalia; order Artiodactyla; family Tayassuidae; genus Catagonus; species Catagonus wagneri. The sequence continues at coordinate 426,859 of PVHT020000035.1, read as the reverse complement.
CAGGGCTCTGGGAAGAGTGGAGATTTCCATGGGAAGCTGTGGGCAATGAGGGTATATGCGCAGTCTTCCATATTACTTTGTACATGGCACAAATTGTGCCTAGTAGAGTGTAAACCCCTGCCTAGGGTAGAGATCTTAGCATGATAATGAAGCAAAGATAACTTTCAGACACCTCCAGGTCTCGTCTGTTCAGGCATGTTCTGTGGTCAAGTCAGAGCCTGTTCACAGTAGTTGACCACTGCATATCCTCAAAGCACAGCTATGAAATATCTGTTAAATAAAAGGTGCTTTTGAAACAGACAAATCAAGGGAGATATCCTTTAGTGCTCAGGGGTTAATATGGCTGAGAGCTGTACCATAGTCCATGCTGATAAAAGTTAACCAGGAAGAGTCATCACACAAGACCTATGTGTGGTTCAGGGAATTTCTATATCCGAATTTCCACTGGGCCAGGTAAGGCAGCAGCTCTTTGATCAACAAACCTGGGGAGCAGAGAAATATTCTTATGAAATACTCATGATACACAGAACATAAGGCCCATTGGTAGAGGCTCTGGCAGTGATAAACGGTGGAATGCAAAACAGCAAGCTCACTGCTATTTGCAATCAATAGCTCCATCTAAAATCACTGGAAACAACAGAGAAATGTGTCTAGAAAATGGTACAAAGGAAGAATATTCACTCTAGGCACATAGCAACAAGCCTTAGAAAGAGCTGAGATCAGACTTCTCCAGTTTTGACTAACTTCATCAGAAGAAATTCGAGTTGCTGACGAATTTATATATGTATGCGTAACCAGGTCACCGTGCTGTATAGTTGAAAAAATTGACAGAACACTGTAAACCAGCTATAGTGGAAAAAAAAAAGAAATTCGAGTTGGGATGCTTAGTTCTGGGCCTTTATTGATGAGGCTGATTGAGCATCAGTAATTCCAGTCAGGATAACTAGAGGGTGATTTAGATGTTTTTTTCTACATAGGGAACTATTTACTATGCATAATTATATTATAATGAATTACAATTTTTATGTAAAGTTTTATCTTGGAATGCATTTAGATTTACTGAAAAGTTGCACAGATAATACAGGGGGTTCCCATAAACCTTTCACACTGTTTAAACCTTAAATTAACATTGTACATTACTGTATTTCATAAGACTCCGATCAGTCCAGATTTCACCCACTTCTGTGTGTACCAGTTCCGTTTCACTGGTGAGAATGCCTGATCCTTCTCACCTCCCTCCCCTTTTTTTGTTGTTGGGGACAGAGAAGTTCAAATGCTTGGTAATTTGTCTCCTCTGGAATGAGCCATTGTGCCTCTCCCCAGGTTATATCTAAAAATTTCACTTGGATACTAGGTCTTTGTATCTTGTCTGTGTTAATGGTCTGATCACGTTGTTACAAGTGGGTCAAAAGAGCATCCAGTACTTGTCAGGTGGTAGTCTTATTTGGGCCCACCAGGAGATCTCATCATTATAGTGGGAGATTAGGGAGTTCCCGTTGTAGCACAATGGAAATGAATCCGACTAGGAACCATGAGGTTGTGAGTTCGATCCCTGGCTTTGCTCACTGGGTTAAGGATTGGCGTTGCCGTGAGCTGTGGTGCAGATAGCAGAAATGGCTTGGATCCTGTGTTGCTATGGCTGTGGCATAGGCCGGCAGCTGTAGCTCCGGTTGGACCTCTAGCCTGGGAACCTTCGTATGCTGCGGGTGTGGCCCTGAAAAGCAAAATTAAAAAATAAAAAAGTGAAAAAATGTAGTGGAAATTTAGTGTTCTCTGTGGAAGTGGGACTTCTTTAGGTCATGGCCTGTCTATTGATGACAGGTAACTGGGGGATTTAGCTAGTCTCTTGGGAAGACATTAAATATACATTAAAGTATATTACAAGCCATGTAATGCCAAGAAAAATCAATCCTGATAACTGGAGTGAAGAGGCATGTTGCAAAGGGTATTGGTGGTATCAATTGCTGCATATTATGTTCCCTTAGCTTGAGAAATAGCCTTGGTGACTGTAACAATATTTGGAACTCGTGTGTCAAGGGTTGAACTATGGCACTGAGTTGCCAGTATCAAAGATACTGGGAATCTCTGGATACCCAAACCTTGTGCATAGAACAGATGGGGCTACTGAGTGGAGAAATAGTCTTATGGAGAATTTTGTCTTTCTTAAGTTTGGCAATGAAGATAGCTAGTTTTGAGGGGACAGTGGCACTAATTACCAATAGTGGGGTAAGTTCATGGTCTTCTGTATGCATAGTAGTAGGGCACATAACACAATGCATTTATACCAATGGTACATTCAGTAGTGGGACCTTGGAGTTCCCGTCATGGCTCAGTGGTTAACAAATCTTACTAGGAACCATGAGGTTGCAGGTTGATCCCTGGCCTCGCTCAGTGGGTTAAGGATTTGGCGTGGCCATGAGCTGTGGTGTAGGTCGCAGATGCAGCTCAGATCCCAGGTTGCTGTGGCTGTGGTGTAGGCTGGCGGCTACAGCTCTGATTAGACCCCTAGCCTGGGAACCTCCATATGCCGTGGGTGCAGCCCTAGAAAAGGCAAAAAAAAAAAAAAAAAAATTGTGGGACCTTAACAATAGATGCTTGTAGGGGCCTGAAGTGACTCATCCATAGTTAGGCCTGGGTCAGAGTTCTGCTGGTAGCAGCCTCAGACTTGACCTTGGAGAGCATCATCTATCTTCTGCTTATCCTCATGTCAGTTGTGGAAATCATAGTCACCTATGCATTGGTCTCCAAAAGGCACCAGAAATATAATTTTTGCTATCTCTCCATTGAACCGTGACCTTGGAATAGAGTCTCTGGTTCCTTCTGGGAACAGAGTATCCCATATAACTCTTAGTACTGTTAACTTCAGAAAGTCGAGGGATTTGGGTGTGCCCTTCAGCTCTTCTGCCTACTAGGAGAGGCAGAGGGATAAGCATTCATGTCAGTCACAGGGTGACATCTTGAAAGTATGTAGACTGAAATAAATTCCTATTGAAATGGCATTACATGAAGTTGCCCATTCCAATGAAGTTCTGAAATCTTTCATCATGTAAATAGTTTCATGTCTCTCTTTTATAATAAACTAATATATATTTAAAAACCAGTGGGGTCACCTATTGAACCTCCCATGGCATAGTATCTGGCCATGAGTTCCTTGGTGAGGAGCACATCAGTCTCTTCCTTTGAGACTCCATTGTTGCGTGACCAGATTCACTGGACAACTGGCCAGCCATTTGGTTGTTCCAAGTGGCCATGTGGAACAACTTAGAGAAAATGGTAAATGTCTTGGCTGGTTTATCAGTGGCATAGAAGAGTAAAAAGATTAGAAGAGCTATGAATGTATGATGAAAAGACATAAAGATTGACCTACTGGCAGAGCATTAAGTGGGAAGATATTTATATTGCTGTTAATATTCACCAGAGAATATCTACCAAGAAAAGAGGTCTAAAAATATAGACAAAACGATTTAGTCCATCGATGTCAGCCAATATCTATCATTGGCTACTCCAGTGTTGACACAAACTGTAAATGAATGACATTGTAATGAGGGCAAGGATTAAAGCTCTGCATGTACCTCAAAATATGGGCTCCGATTCACCATTGTTAATCAAGGCTTAGTCTAAATTTCCAACAAAAAGGCCAATTTTGAGTGTCCAATATGGTACCATTCCTCCAAAAGACTGAATAGTCACTTTGATTTCATGTGAGTATCATTGAATTCCTTCTATCCTAGAAAGGGCAAAAAAAGATCTTGTCTGGAAATTGTGTATTTTACTTATGAATGTACCTTTTTTACCTGTGGATCTGGAGCCAGCACTACTGTTTGAGGGTTTATGGAATGGTTGATCCACCATCCTGTTATACTCTTTTAGAGCTCAGAAATGAGAACATGAACATAGGGTCCACTGGTTTAATCATATTCTATACGACTAAGAAACTACTGGTTTATAGAATTCTGGTGAAAGTGTAGCTGTGGTACCGGTTTGCAAGTGATACCCTGAGAAAATGTGTACCATTTTCCAGGATGCTCTGTATACTCCAAATCACTAACTAGTATATGGTACTATGTTTGCGAATATTTAACTTCTTGTGAATTATATCCATAATGCTTACTTATCTTATAACTGGAGGTTTATATATATTGACTACCTTCATCCAGTTCCTCCTCCACCCACACCCTCAAGTCTGGTAAACACAAATCTGGTCTTTATGAGTCTGTTTGTTTTTGAAGTATAATCGACCTACAACACTATGTTAATTCCTGGTGCACAGCATAGTGATTTCATATTTCTGTATGTTTTGAAATGATCATCACAGTAAGTCTAGTTAAGATCTGTCATCATACAAAGATAATACCTAATAACTGACTATATTCACCACACTGTATACTTCATGCCTGAGACTCATTTATTTTATAACTGGAAGTTTGTACCTCTTAATATCCCTCACCTATTTCTCTCTTCCTCCCAACATCTTCCCCTCTGGCAGTCATCTGTTTGTTTTCTGAATCTATGATGCTGTTTCTGGTTTGTTATATTTGCTTGTTTTGTTTTTTTAGATTCCACATATAAGTGAAATTATTCAGTGTTTGTCTTTCTCTGTCTGACTTATTTCACATAGCATATTACCCTCCAGGTCCATCCATGCTGTCACAAATAACAAGATTTCATTCTTTTACTTATGACTGAGTACTATTACCTTGTGTGTGTATGTGTGTGTGTGTGTGTGTGTAGATATGTGTATAAATCCATTCATCTATTAATGGGCACTTTGGTTGCTTCCACACTTTCACTGTTGTAAATAATGCTGCAGTGAACAGAAGGGTGCGTATATCATTCAAATTAGTGTTTTCATTTTCTTCAGATAAATACCCAGGAATAAAAATGCTGGGTTTTATGGTACTTTTATTTTTAAATTTTTGAGGAAACTCCACATGTTTTTCATAGTAGCTGCATCAATTTGCATTCCTACCAACAGTGCTGAAGGGTATCCATTTCTCCACATTCTTGCCAATACATGTTATATGTTGTCTTTTATAATATTCTGCCAGGTATGATGTAATACCATACTTGTGGTTTGAATTTGCATTTCCCTGATGATTAGTGATGTTGAGCATCTTTTCATATGCTTGTTGACTGTTTCCATGTCTTTGGAAAAATGTCTATTCAGGTCATCTGCCTAGTTTTTAATCGGGCTGACTTTTCTGATATTGAGTTATGTCAATTTTTTGTGTATTTTGAATATTAACCCCTGTTAGACATATTTGACTGGAGCACTTATTCCTTCCAGATTTGGTACTTATTGCCATTCTCTGCCTTGCTTTCAGATGTTTTTGTAGTTCTTATTTTATTCCTTTTTTCTTTGGTTGCTCTCCTCCTTTATGATATTTTTAATTATCTTTAGTATTATTTTGGATTCCTTTCTCTTTTTTGTGTGTATCTATAATAGATTTTTGTTTTGTGGTTACCATGACATTTATATATGGCAAACTCTCTCTATGTAATTATTTTAAATTTGATGCTCTCTTAAATTAGAACACATTTTTAAACTACTTTGCATTTTACTTCCCCCATCACATTTAATGTTTTTGACATCGTATTTTATATCTTTGTTTTGTGTACCACTCTACTATTTATTGTGGATATAGATGATTTTACAACTTTTGACTTTTATCCTTCCTATTATCTTTATAAGTGGTTCATTTGCTACTTTTGTTGTATATTTGCATTAACCTTGGAAATATTTCTTATTTTTTTACTTCAAATAAGTTCTCTGCTCCTTTCTCTCTCTCTTTTCCTTCTGGGCTCCTATAATGCAAATGTTGGTACACTTGATGTTGTCCTAGATGCCACTTAAATTTTGTTTGGTTCAGATTCAGTAATTTTTATTACTCTGTCTTCCGGTTAACTGATTCATTCCTTTGTAATGTCTAATCTACTGTTAATTCCTTATAGTTTTTTTTTTTTTAATTTTAGTTATACATTCTTCAGCTCTGTTTGTTTCTTTTTTTATGTTTTCTAACTCTTGGCTAAACTTCTCACTATGTTCACTTATTCTTCTCCTGGATTAATTGAACAACTTTATGATCATTACCTTGAACTGTTTATTGGGTAGATTTCTTATCTCCACTTCACTTAGTTCTTCTGGATTTTTATCTTCCTCTATTTGGAGCATATTTCTTGTCCCTTCATTTTGCCTAGCTATCTGTTTTTATTTCTATGGCATTAGGTAAGTCAGTTATGTTTCTTCATCTTGGACAATTGGCCTTGTATAGGACAATTGGCCTTGTGCTGCTATGAGGTCCAGCAGCACATTCTTTCTGGTCACACAACAGTGTCTAGGCTGCCCTCTAAAAGGGCTGCATGGGGCCTTTTGTTGTGGCAGGACTGACTATTATGGACACACTGGTAGGCATGACTGGCTCCTTGCCTGGTTTGTTGTTAGGCCACGCCTAGTGTGGAGGCTCTTGTGCCACTGGCTACATGACCCAGGGATTCCCAGTTTTGGTGCTGGCCTGCTTGTGGCCTGGGCCAGTTCACAAGGCAGCTGGCTTTAGGGTCCAGGTATCCTAGGGCTTGTGCTGGCCTGCTGGTATTTGGAGCTGGGGCCCAGGAGATTCCAAGTCTGGTTCTAGCTCACTGGTGGGCAAGCAGGATCCTGACACAGGTCTTTGTGGATCTGTTGTAGTAGTTTGGAGGTTAGTGTTAGCCCAGTGGTGTATGGGACTTGTTCTTAGCGTGGCTTGCTGTGGGCCTGGGGTGTTCTGGAACTTTTGTCAGCCTGGTGGTTGGGATAGTGGGGTCACTAAACGAGAAGCCCAAAGTGTGCTGGAGTTGGTAAGTACCTGCTGGTGGGTGGGGACTGAAGCCCAGGTGGTTCCAGGGATACTGTGTATCCACTGGTGAGTGAGGCTGTTCCTAGGGCTAGTGCTGGCCAACTGATTAGCAGAGCACTGGGGTTTCTGGCTGAGTGGCTCATGGTCCTGGAGCTGGTGTCAGCATGCTGGTAGATGGGTCCTAGTTCCAGTGAGTAGCTGTGAGACCCCACTGGGTCCTTGGGGCTAGTTCTGACCCATTGGTGGGTGGTGCTGGATTATGAGATCTCTGACCACAGAGCTCTGGGATTCCGTGGCTGGTGTCAGCAGATTGGTGAAAGGGGCTGGGGCAACTAAGAGACTCAGGACAACTTATAGCAACTGGCCTACTCTTAGGTGGAGCTGTTTCTCTTTTGGCTAGCTTCTTGGCCTGGGGATTCTAGGAATGATGCCCACTGGTGCTAATGAGCTAGAGGGAGGACTCCAAAATGGCACTTTCCAGAACCAGTGTCCTTACGGTAGAGTGAGCTCCCAAAATTGGCTGCTGCTAATGTCTGTGTTATCAAAATGAATCTCAGTTGCTTCCTAACTCTCTGATAGGCTCTCCAAGGTCAGAAAGTGGAAAGACCCAGGATCCTTTTAAATTGCTACTTTTGCCCAGTGTCCCAGAGTATGTGCAGTTTGTTTCCTTTAAGTGTGGAGTCTGTTTCCTATAACCTCCTGACTCTCCCCAAAGCAAACCTCATTGGCCTTCAAAGCCAGAAGTTCTGGGGCTTATGTTTCTAGTGCAGAAACTCTGGGTTGTGGAACTGGATGTGGAGCTTGGGACCCTCTCTCCTTGAAGGGAATCTGTGCAGTTGTGATTATGCTCCCATTTGTCAGCTGGCCACCTAGTGGTGTGAATCTTGACCATACTGTGGTCCCTTCTTTATATTTTTAATTGGAGAAGCTCTTTACTGCTAGTCTTCTGATTGTTTTGTTTTTCATCAATAGTTGGTCTGTAAACTGTAATTTTGGTAAACTATGAGAGGTGGTGAGCTCAAGGTCTTCCTACTTTATCATCTTTGGCCCTCTTTATTTAGAATCCTCTAAGATCTATTGTTAAAAGAACAATGAAAAATAAAAAAATGGTTGGCAAAATCAAATTTGTGTTAACCCCTATAATTTTGCAGGTTAACCTTTATTTATATAACAGGGGATGGTAAAATTTAAGAATACCAAGCATGAAGATAAAATCATCTGAGTTTTCAGTTTTAAAAAAAATACCTATGGGTAACCAGAAATCTGTCATTAGACTTTTCATTACCAGCACTGTGTTAGAAGACTATAGAATGATGTCTTCAAATCTTGAGATAAAAGTACATTCGTCACAGAATTTTATGCACAAGCAGTTTTTAATGACTTAAGGAAAGTTTTTGAGATGTAATGTTAAATTAGATATGAAATATTAACTATAGTACATACAGCATGAAGAATACTGTGGATAACTATACATATACACCTAGAAGTTGTCCTGATTTAATAGTAGGTATATTGAGTGATAAGACTATGAGTGATATGTTTTCTTTTCAGAATTTTGTTTCTCTTATATTTAACATGTTTTCTACAAAAGTGTATATGTGGAAAATAACATCTTTATAGGTCTGGGTTTCTTCATGGTCATCAGACCGTTTGCTTTAGAATCACATAGGATAAGTAGATTTTTTCTAAACTGCCTCCCAGGGCTATTGAACTTAAAATGGAATTGGGATCCTACACTTTGAATAGCATCCTTGGGTATGTTTTATGTACGGTAAAGTTCAAAAACCACTGACTTAAGTGGAAAACAAAGGATTCTAATTATAATACATTGGCTTGGCACGTCAGAGATTTTCATGGAGTTTTCTTGTTCTTTGAAAGTTGGACACTTCTTTATAGAATCTGAAACATGAGCCTGAAGGAGACCACCATTATCTCTCAACTTATTCCAGGAACACCAAATTTGTCTACTTTCCTTATCATTACAATATTCTTAATTCTTACAATGGATGTTCCCCCAGCTGCAGAAAAAGAAACTTCACTTTGTCCACATTTCACAGAAGACACCTTTTTTGAAGCTATTATTTGCTAATTGTATGTTTTTAAAAAGAATTTTTGGAGTTCTCCGGTGGCACAGTGGGTTAGGGATCCAGCGTGGTCTGAGTGGCTCAGGTCGCTGCAGCTAACATGAGTTTGATGCCTGGCCCAGGAGCTTCCGCGTGTCATGTTTGTGTCCCCCCTACCAAAAAAAAAAAAGGAGGATCTCCCTACCCATATTTGTGGACCTGATATCACATTTGCTCAGGCTATGTTGTTTGCATGTGAATAAAAACCAACAATAATTTATAAGTTTATGCCTTGGAATAGAAGAAAAAAATAGATGGCTAATGAGAAACTGCAGATGCAGATGTTCATACCTTTGGTTCTCAGGTTACTCTGATCCATTGCAGCTGCTATATTCCTTTGTTGGGCTGTGCACACCCGGGGCAGAAGACAGAAGTAAAAATAAGTTCCGTTTTCAAAAATGCTTATTTCAGGAACATGTTTGATGTAATTTACTTTTAAGAGAAGCTTCATTTATGAGCTATTAATTTTCCATTGTGAATGAATTGTAATGTAGATTTAGAAATCCAACTTTTCAGTTACTTAAAACTTTAAAACTTAATGGGCTGACACATTTAATGCTGCTCTTTCTCCTAGAGGTGGTAGAAAAAAAAATCAGGATCTTGTGAAGAAAATTTATTTTGTTTAATTAAAGGCACATTAATTAAAATGCTGTTTTACTCATTAATGGTGCCTTTAAAATGCATTTATTCATTTTTCTTCTTTAAGGACAAATGAATCAATTATAAGTCAGATGTTTCTTTAATGTAAGGTGTGACTAGGCAAATGTATGATTCATATTCTGAGAGAATGCTGGTCAAAATAAATTTGCATTCAAATTATTAGCATAAATGACATTGAGTGTCTTAAGTCCAGGACTGATCATAGGCCGAATTGTGAAATAAGCAAATTAACTTTTTGATTCCATTCTTGTCTCCTTTCTGTTTCTTCCCTTTCCCTTTTAGTAATCTCGTTCCATGTCACCCCTTTACATCCATCTGCACTCACTAAGAGCAGTTTTTAGAGAAATGACATCAATTAGCTTGTTGAGTGATTTTTCTGAGTCCTAGAAAGGGACAAAGCTTTGGAAAAAAAGCTACAGTGGCCAATGGACTTGAGGAGGTTAACGAAGGCCTCCTTTTCATGACCTCACTCTCAGATTATCTATTTTTATATCTGTTTGACAGTTGAATTTCTCTAATGATTTTTTTTTGATGATAATAGTGTTTCCCTGATGTTAACACAATAACAACAAAGCAAAAGCAAAATTGAGTACAAAAATTTCACAGAGTCTGGGAAGCACTGTGACAGTGACAGGAATATGGGCCATGATTTTGGAGTTGATTCCTGAATCCAGCAATCATTACTTCAACATCTTAACTTTTCTAAACTTAATGCTTCTTACCTGAAAGCTTTGAAATAATTTAAAAGAATTCTTATAGGACTATTTTAAAGATTAAAGGAGAAACGTTGGTCAAGTTACTACTGAGTGCCAGGCACATAGTAAGGATATAAAAACGATATCAGCCTTCCCACCCCTACTCAGACAGTGGTCCATACAGAGCTGTTCTGCATTTCCGTCTTAATTTGAAGGGAAACTTTCACAATGTCAGGAGTCTCTGATGCCCTGCAAATGAAGGAGGGGGTTGTCCTCAAATCCCTTCCAGCAGGAAACAACTTAAGTGGCAGCAACTTTGACTTCCAAGTGGAACAGCATATCTAAAAAAGGAAAAGGGATGGTATCTATATCAGAAATCTGGAGAGAACCCGGGAGAAGCTCCTGTTGGCAACTTGTGCCATGGCTGCTATTGAAACATCCTCTGGGGATACTGGGCCACAAGCTGTGCTCAAGTTTTCTGCTGCTACTGGAGCCACTCCTATTTGTTTTTATTACTTAATGAATTTTATTACAATTACAGGTGTACAAAGTCATCACAACCAAATTTTGTAGCATTGCTATCCAAGACCCTCAGTGAATCCCCCTATCCCCCAAGTTGTCTCATTTGGAAACCATGAGTTTCCCAAAGTCTGTGAGTCAGTGTCTGTTCTGCAAAGAAGTTCATTGTGTTCTTTTTTTAGATTCCACATGTAATCAGTAGCATTTCATATTGGTGTCTCATTGTCTGTCTGACTTCACTTCACATGATAATTTCTAGGTCTATCCATGTTGCTATAAATGCTGTTATTTTGTTCCTTTTAATGGCTGAGTAATATTCCATTGTGTATATGTACCACATCTTCCCTATTCACTCCTCTGTCGATGGGTATGTAGGTTGTTTCCATGACTTGGCTATTGTATAGAGGGCTGCAATGAACATTGGAGTACATGTGCCTTTTCAAAACATGGTTTTCTCTGAGCCACTCCTATTGATGGCTGCTTCACTCCTGGAACCTTCACTAACCAGATCCAGGCAGCCTTCTGGGAGCCAAGACTTCTGGAGGTTACTGATCCCAGGGATGACCACCAGCCTCTTCCAGAAGCCTGTTATGTTCACCTACCTACCACTGCTCTGTGTAACACAGACTCTCCTCTGTGTTATGTGGACATCACCATCCTGTGCAACAACAAGGGAGCTCACTTAGTGGGTCTGATGTGGCAGATGCTTGCCTGGGAAGTTCTCTGCATGCGTGACACCACCTCCAGTGAACAGTCACGGGAGGTCATGCCTGACCTCTACTTCTTCAGAGATCCTGAGGAGATTGAAAAAGAAGAGCAGGCAGCAGCTGGGAAGGCTGAGACCAAGGAGGAATTTCAGCATAAATGGACTGCTCCAGCTCCTGAGTTCACTACTACTATACCTGAAGTGAAAGGATGGTCTGAAGACATGCAGATGCTCTCTGTGCCCATCCAGTGGTTCCTTCCTGAAGACTGGAGTGCTCAGCCTGCCACTGAAGGCTTGCCTGAAGCTCCTCCTGCTCAAACCACTGAATGGGAAGGAACAACCACTGAGTGCTCTTAAGCTGTTCTTCCACAAACTCTTAAAATGGAAACAGGTTGATGGAAAATTAACAGTTTCTAAAAAAAATTACATTTAAAGAAAGAATATTAATTTGGCCCTTTCTAAATTCTAGTCCTACCTCATTATATTTCCTCGATGTTTGTCTATGTTGAGGTCGCATGTAACCATTCATTTGGATGTGAATAGAAAGGCTAAAGCAATGATGCTATTCAGTATGGAACTCAAGTCAGAGATTGCTTTGGGATAGGCACGGACATAGTGGGCTTCTCAAAGCATAGCATCTACAGCTAAGGGCAAATATCATTCTTGTAAAATGTAGTCAGTTATGGTCCTTGTAGTTGTTTAGCTATGAGAAGGACTTGCCTTGGAAACTGGGATCACAAGGTAATACCGAATAAAAACCTTTTTCAGTGTAATTCTCCTCTCCACAGCAGGCCATGCTTATTTTTGGGTTTGGAGCATTAAGAAACCTTGACCTTCCTTTTTCTAAGATGAAGCAGAGCCTGAATAGATTCAAAACCAGATGTGACAGCATCTAAACAGCTTCCCATCTGTTTCTCTCTTCGTTTTTCAAAATGGTCCAGCCCACTGAATGATAAGTGAGGAAAAACAGGGCAGATACCTTGTATCATACTGCAAGTGACTGCATCATTGATTTAATATGACCAGTGAGATTGGCTGAAACTCCTTTAAAATGTGGATTTTCCTAAGTGGATTACTCAACCCCTCTGGCTTCTCTTGTTTTCACACTGCTAAACACTTCTTATTAGCTCTGAATAATTTTCACTCTACAAAGTAATAAAAATACCCTATATTTTTATAGCTCTGTATAGCTTTCACAGTGTTTTCACATTCCTTATTTCATGTGATCTTGGCAAAAACCTTGCAAGATCATATTTTATTCTGATTCTTTACCAAAGAGGAAAGGGAGGTTCAAAAAGGCCAAATAACTTAAAAACAATTCTCTGTATAACCTGAATACTAGAAAATGTAGAATTGTCTTTTTCCCCGTTCCAAATACCTTAATAGTTAAATTACACTTCGTTAAACCTCTTTCATACCACGTGATATTAGCATATGCTCAGATTTTCCTGTTTCCACTTGTCAGTTCACCCAGATGCTGATGTTTCTTTAATGCCTTTTGTGCTTATTTTGATAAAGGTGTGAAAACAAGTGCTATTTCCTTTTCATTTGATTCTTAACTGAAAAATTCTTCAATTTACCGGAATAGTACTTTTTCTTTGCTTTATTAAAACTCAACAATCATTTTTAATAACAACAGTGCCTTTCATGGATAACTAATTAGCACAAATTCCGTAAGTGTTAAAAGATTTACTGCTCCCAATGGATCTAAGCAAAGTAAACTTTCCTTACTTAATTGTACTGCATCATTTATCTTGAGGTGATTTGGGTGACTAGAAAAAAACTGATTATGTTGTTCTACAGTTACCTTTAGAATATCACATTCTGGCCATTGTTTCCCACTTCTTATTTTATTCATGCTGCTGCTTTGCACATTTGTTGAGAATGTTGATATTTGCGTTTGAAATAATACATTCCCCCAAGATTTATGGACATTAAATGCTATGGAAAAATTACATAGAAAAATTAATTTTCAGAAATTTTAAATAGTAGTTTAAGTGTTTAAGATTATTTGCAGTTACCTGCTGGAGAATAGTATTACTTGTATTTTCCTTTGAGAATGTCTTATCATCATAGTAATCAAAAAGCTCTTTACTGCAATTATTTTTATGTAGAATTTAGAATGTACTTCAAAGACTTAATTGGTAAGCATACACATAAGATATATTTATATATATATAATACATATTATACATGTAATTATGTAGAAAGGGTGCTACCCTAACAACCTTAACATTCTGATTTGTCTATTATCTATATCTATCTATTTCCTATCGTCAGAAATACGTTTGTATATATGCATCCATATTACTCAATTAGCTCCCTGTATTACTAATAAGATGTTTTGAATAGACATCTGTTGCTCACCTGAGGGGTAAGATTTGGGTCTAAGTTTATTTATTTATATATTTTGGTCTTTTTGTCTTTTTAGGGCTGCACCCAAGGCATACGGAAGTTCCCAGGCTAGGGGTCCAATTGGAGCTGTAGCTGCCTGCCTACACCACAGCCACAGTAACGTGGGATCCAAGCCGTATCTGCATTCCCGCACCACAGCTCATGGCAACTCAGGATTCTTAACCCGCTGAATGAGGCCAGGGATCGAACCTGCATCCTCATGGATGCTAGTTGGGATTGCTAACCACTGAGCCATGACAGGAACCCCCCTGGGCCTCAGTTTAAATCTCAGCTCTATAGCTTTTAATAGCTGCAAAAGGAAAAGGTTAACTTGTTTTATTTTCAGCCTCTTCATCTGTGAAATGGGAAGGAATACTTCATAGGTTATTTTTAAGGATTAAATGAGACTGTATATTACACGTTACACTCTCTCTCTCTCTCTCTCTCTCTATATATATATATATATACACACACACACACGTATATGTAGTTTAATACAGTGCCCGCACAGATAGATACTCAGTAGATTTCTTTTTTTCTTTTTCACAAATCCTCTCTATTTTGGAATTGACAACCATCATTGAAGAAATAAAAACTAAATCATTAAATCATTGGCTTTTCTAGTAGTCTAAAACGAGCCCTTGAATTCTAGTACCTCTGCATTTATAAAATGAGCTAGTCAGCCAGGGAGCCTTTCAAATAATCAGCTTTAGTTAGACATCAAGATTTTATTTTCACTGAATCCACCAGTTTTTCAGAGTTGGATAAAGCAACTGATGGTTTTTGTGGTGGAGATAGTTATGACTTTCATCTGAAGCTACTTCTAAATGAATACAGAGATCCAGAAAACACAGATTGTGGTAAACCAGAGAGAATTCAGAAAATTGTTATTTTCCATATATGAGTGTTACAGGTTTAAAGACTAGAAGCACCTGTCTTGTTATTCCTTTTATACATAGATGCCAGCAAAATTAGGAATCCACAAGGGAGAATGAGCACATCATGAAATCAGGAGAGAAAATGGGAGAGAGAACAATCTGATTTTTAGTGTTAGTCAACTATGGTTATGTATATTTTACCAGATTGCATTTTATCTTCCTTATTCTTAAAAATATGTGTTTTCTAAAAACATCAGGCTCCCTCTTGTGCCAAGGTTAGAGTTTCTTCTCTGCCAACAATTCCAACTGAAAAAGCTCCATGTGGTACATTCATTAAGGCAGATGAGAAAAATCAGTGCTGCAGTCTGTTACATTTTTGTATTTTGATTCTGTGAAATATTTAAACTCGGTACTAATATGATTCTTATAGTTGATAACAAGCTGATACTTTCATTCAAATCTATTTATCTTTTCTGTAGATAAGTGATTATGAAGAACTCCTAGGCACTGGGCCCCAGCAAATTCCTTCATTACATTTTGTTATTGCTGTATAGAGCCTATTGACATAGTTAATTTGTTTAAAGAAAAAGTGTTGCTTCTAAGATAGAACTGATACTTTATCATGGATAAATAGATAAATAATTAAAACTATTTCTGATTTTGCTTCACTGTTCACACCTTCCTATTCAGCACCCCACGTCCACATTTGATCTTCTGGTGTATATCTGCTATCTCCTGGGATTTTTGTTCACAGCATTTGTGGCACCATATTATATGTGATTTATATACCTCCTTTACCATAGTAATATAATCTCAGTTTAATAGAAGTATGGCGTGTGTCATTCATTTTGTTTTTGCTCCAAAATCAAGCACAGTAACCAGTGCGTAGAAGATGCTGCTAACATATGTTTATTGATTCAATGAATGGTTTGCAACTCAGCAAAACCTCGCCCCTGAGAGAGGAAAAACAATGCACTGGTTATTCTTATACATACCTGCCAGCTCTTGGCTCTAAAATTTCCATTTTCATCAATCAGTCCCTCCTAGTTAATCATCTTGAGATGAAAAGATAAGAAAAAAATCTTATATTACAATCAATATTTTCATATTTACTCTGACTTCTTAATTAATATTTTAGGTTTCTGCTTGTGGACATGGGCTAAAACTGTCTTTATAAATTTACTGTAGATGATAGATAGGGATAGATGGATAGGTAGATACCATTATTAAAGAAAATATCTCAAAAAATTGGCTACAGTTTTGTTTGAGGAACTACCTTTTTTTTTTTTTTTAACATTCCAGGATGAAGTTCTTTTCATTCTGTATTTTTTAAAGGTTAGTTGTTAAACTAATGGTTAGTTCACTGTGAGCTAACACAGTGGGTCTGATATGTTATATCACACTCACGTAGGTCTGAGCTGTTACTCAGTTCAAGGACACCAGCTATCAGTGGCCTTGGCAAAGCAGGGAGAGGCCTTGGCTATCCCATGTAGTGCCCTGGGTCTTCTATTCCTATTTCAGACACACTCTGGTCCACAGTAATATAAAAGTTCTCCAAGTGAGGTATGTGTGTCACCTTACGTGGTATAAGCTTTAAATTATGAAACATCTCTATTTTATATCCAGCTTTCAAGACATTTTCAAGGAGGCTGTCATAATTTCATAGAATCAAGGTTTCTTTACCATAAGAAACCTTAAATCAGGATCATTCTAAGAATACTCCATAGAGAAGCATTCCTCCACTAGCAATTATTATTTGTCTATTATCCTAAGTTGAGTTATTAGCTTATTTGCAAAGAAATTCAACCGGACCCCTGCTTTCCCCCTGCCCACCGGAAGTGTTCTTCCATTATTGGTAAAGAAATGAATCCCAGACCAGTTTCTATAATTCTTTCCCCCTCCGCCCACCTTCTGACCTCAATCAATATCTCCTTGCAACATACTTCTCAGTTATTTTTTTCATTATGTGTCCTACAACATTTTCTGCAAAATTGAATACGGAAGATGAAGCATACTAATATCCTGAAGATCACCAGGCTTTGAACCGTGCAGTGGGGCTAGAGATAGCGTCTATAAAGCACATTAAATGATGTACATATCCCTTCAGGGATCTTCTTGTATTCTTTTACAAACTCAGTTACTCCTTTTCTTCCACCATTCACAGTTATTTGAAACTTTTAGTGTATATTGATAGAGTGGCTTGATTTAGTGTTTAATTTTTCCAGATGCAAATTCATTTCCTTTTCTGGCCAGCTTCCAGTGGTATGACCTCAACAGGGAGCTTCAACCCACTTTCCCCAAATATTCTCTTAGCCTGGGAATCATTATCCACATGAGTTTTGTTTTCATTTAGTTTTATGACCTTACAATTCAATGATCTTGCAAACCTTTTGTGAATCCATAGAGCTGAAGCAGAAATAAAAGTATATTTGAAATATCAAACAGCAATTTCTCTCCTAGACATACCCTGAAATGAGTGTGCCGTATAACAAAAGTCATATGCAAGATTGTTTCCTAACAGTTTCATTGCTAATAGCTCAAAATTAGAAATGATCAAAAGGTTCATCAGAGTGGCTAAGTAAATTGTAGTATATTGATTCAATGGAATGCCACAAAGAAAAAGAAACTCCTAATACATGTAGCAAAACTTGCAGATCTGATAGATGTAATACAGAGTAAAAGAGCTTGCACAAAAATTATATATTATTCAGTTTATATGAGTTTGGGAACATACAAAAACTAATCCATGGTGATAGAAATGAGAATGGTGGTTCCCTGGGGTGACACGATTGGCAGTGAAAACGAAGTCTGCTGGGGTGTTGAAATATTCACCTATATCTTAATCTAAGTAGAGATTACATAGATATATACATGAGTCCACTGAACTGTACACTTAAGGTGTGTATCCATTGTTACATATATATTATACCTTATATAAAAAATGAAAATAGGAGTTCTCGTCGTGGTGCAGCGGAAGTGAATCAGACTAGGAACCATGAGGTGGTGGGTTCGATCCCTGGCCTCACTTAGTGGGTTAAGGATCCAGTGTTGCCATGAGCTGTGGTGTAGGTCACAGACATGACTCGGGTATGGAGTTGCTGTGGGAAGGTGTAGAGTTCCCATGTCACTTTCCATCATTTGAACTAATCCCACTAATTTAATTAGCATGTTACAAGGCAGTGATGTATGTCACAATTATCCTTTGTTATCTTTTGAATTTTTCTCTCTACACTACTAAGATCTTATTTTAAAGTTTTTAAAATTGAGGCAATGTAATTTTTGGAAAAAGTAGTGGCTGGGCTCAAGAAATCTGAGTTCTGTCGCTGGGTCCACAGCAAAATTCAGAATCGGATAGTTGATAGATACGATTTCTTCACTACAATGAGAAATTTAAAAAGAATTGGAGCAGGTCGATTTAATTTTTGTTCCAATTTAAGTCAGCAAGTAAATAGTCTCCAAATTGAGATTAGTAGTAAAGATTATTGTAAATAGAATGATGAAACATCCTCACTATAGTTGCACATTTGGTTTCAGCAAAGATCATGTGAAATGCTACTGATAACGAACGTTCACATGAAACCCTTCATTTCAAGGCCTTAATCTTGACATCCAGATAGGAGTTTCAGGGCCATCAATCTCTTTCTGCAGCTGCTGGTGCTACTTCCAATGCTAATGTTGGTTCCATTTATAGGAAATCCTCCTCCTGTCTTATCTCTGACAACTTGAACATAGCCATTGAAAAGAAAGGTGCTAGGAGACACAAAAGAAGCTCTAATTTAGGCGAATGGGAAAGATTCTTACTTTGTGTTAGAAGTAGGTCGTCTAAATATAGTAATTCATCTTTCTTAATTTTAATTTTTAATTGAAGTATAGTTGCTTTACAATATGATGTTTCAGTGCACAGCAAAGTGCTTCAGTTATACATATATTAATTCTTTTTCAGACTCTTTTCCCATATAGGTTATTACTGAATATTGAGTAGTTGCCTGTGCTTACAGTAGGTCCCTGTTGGTTATCTGTTTTATAGATAGTAGTATGTATATGTTAATCCCAAACTCCTAATTTATCCCTCCCCCTCATTTCCCCTTTGGTAGCCATAAGTTTGTTTTGAGTCTGTTTCTGTTTTGAAAATAAGTTCATTTGCATCATTTTTTAAAATTAGATTCCAGTTCATCCTTCTAAGATTCAGGAACTAAAAACTGATTTCAAACTGTCATGAGCACTTTATTCTTTCCAAGAAAGAACTTTTTATCAAAATATATTTTGAGTGTTTATTCTCCATCTTGAAAACTAATGGGATTTTGTCCATATGCATTGTTTCTGAATAAAATGTCCAGTGCTGCCTGGAATTCATGCACGGGAAGTACAGCTGATATGGGAAAAGCAATGAAAGATGACAGAATTCACTATTCTAAATGCATCCCCAAGAGAGTTGAAAGGCACCAGTACTACACATTGCACACCCCTCTCTGCTAGGTGCCTGCATAATCACAGCATTGAAATTGACATATTTGTCACAGATAATCACATTGGAAACTTTCTGAAGCTATAAATAATGGCTAGGGCACCTATAGTATTTTCCAGATGCAGAGACAAGGCACTTAATCTTGATGTAATCTGCACAGGGTAGAGCCCAGGGGCATTCAAATTGAGTGCTCCTGACTAGGTTATTAGATGACCCCCAGAGCTCCCCAAACTCAGCAAACCTCATTGGGTTAGATAAAATCTTACAAGAATATCTGGTGCAGCTCAACTGCCTTAAAGATAAATAGTCCTTGTGAGATGATAATGTATAATTCTTTCACAGATTTTCTAAGATGATTATTCATCTGTTCAACAAATACTTGCTATTAAGAATACACAGCATTCTCCATATGCCAGACACAGATCCAAGAACTTCATATATATAATTTTAATTAATACTTAGAACATCTGTACAAGAGAGAAACCAGTTTTTACACTTATCTTATGAATGAGAAAACTGTGCCACAGAAAGCTTAGGGCTGGTGTTAATATACTCTAAAGGTAGTGCATTTTAATGGTTGAAAGCATGTTTTGTAGCTGTTTTTTTTTTTTTTAATCCAGTCTCTTCTATTTATTAATGTTTTGACATCGTGAAACATATTTGAGTTCTTTCTGCACCAGTGCTTTCATTGGTACAATGTGGATGGTAATTATAGCTACCTCAGGAGTTACAAGCATTACATGAATGGAAGTAACCTATTAGAGTAGTATCTGACCCATAATATAGGCTCCATAAGCGGTACTGCTACGCTATTCTGTTTCTTGTGTTAAGAATGTTTTATATTCAAGTGTGGTACTGAAATGAGAACCTTTTTATGTCTCTCTCCCCTATTAGGATGTGTGTTCTTCAATTATAGGGACATTGCTTCACTAATGCTAAGCACTTAGCAAGGTAGATGTCACATATAACCTCACTGAAAGAATGCATGAATAAGGCATGATGCCTCTTTTTCAAGGGTGTCAGGATATGGTGGAGAAACCAGAACATCGCAGTCACTGGCATACAAAGCAGTGTGTACAACACGATGATAGAGCTACTCTTGCATTTTCCTGGTTCTTACGGCATTTTTAGAAATGACTGTTTTATAGAATTCATATTAGATTAAGTTGGTTCTCCTTATTGCCTTTTTTCTCTATGAAACTGAAAATTCTTGAACCATTCAGGGGCAGCACTCTAGTCATCCCTTCATCTTTTTTAACTGCAGTGCCTTGCTTAATGATCATGCATACGTTGTGTGTGGGTGAAGGTATTTGTGTATGTGTGTGTCCATGTGTATGTGTGTAAATGAGATGCAAAGGTAGACTCTACACTGCTATGGCAGCTGTTGTGAAGTCAAGGTGACCAGAGGTGAGAGATCTGATTGACGGCCCGTGATCTTCTGCTTACTTCCTGCTTGGCCTTGAGCAAAGCACTTGGCATGAGTTCCTGTGGATGACAAATAGAGCCACTTTAATCTCTTTCTCCATAGCTCCTTAGTAACTGTGCTCCTTAGTGGGAGCTATTGTAAACAATTGTGTAACTATTACACAGATTTTACCAGGACAAATCATAAGCTGAATTCTTAGGTGCACAATGATATATCCTGGTTTGAAGGGAATAGGTGAGTAAGGGCTAGAATTCTTCTGCTAAGTAATCTGTTTTGCAAATTCCCCTGGTACACATGAACAAGACAAGGCCAGGGCTTACATATCTTTCAAAAACAGGCAACCTATTGAAAGCTTACATTCAATAGGAACTGTTCCCCACTGCTTCCCCCGACCTGACCCTGCTTCTTTGCAGACTTGGAATTACAGTACCTAGATGATGCTAAAATAATAAAAGAGGTCAAGAAGACATTCAGATCTGAATTAGCACAATATGACATAGAGGCTATTGCAGCATAGGCTATGTGTTCTATCACTTACTCCTCTTTAGTGTGCAGTCTGTGTTCTGAAAGTGTTTCTTTGCTACTGAAGTTGGTGGAAACCTTCAATCTGAGATCAGTGAGGTTTAAAGAGTTGTCATTTTGACAATTGCCCAACAATCTGTTCAGAGGAACTCAAAGCCTTTTTAGTTATTTTATCAAAGGTAAAACTCATTTTTAGAAGGCCTTAGGTAAGAGTCTGTTTTTAAACACAGTGTCTTATAATCAACAGCTGTCTATTGGAACTTGAACATGTTTTGAATGGTTCTGTTTTCTAAGACTTCTGAATAAAAGAATAGCCTCTTCACAGGAAGTCAGAATCGCTTTAATGGAAGAAGGCAGAGAGGTCACCGGAGGACAATATCAGCGTGTATTCTGAGGATCCAAAATAGTGCTTTGAGAAGAGACGGGTCTCAGACATAAGTTTCCTATTATCAAGAATTGTGTTTCTCCATACTGAAAAGATTCTAGTGAGAGTTCACTTTTTTGTTTTGTTTTAAGATCCTAAATAATGTCGGGTTGAGTGGTCAGTGGGCGGGCATAAAACAAAGTCATGGAGCTTTGATTTAAAAAAAAAAAAAAATTGTAACTATAGTTCCTGTCTCTGTAGGGTTTAAAGACAGAGGGTGAAGGTCAGACAAACAGATGAAAAAGGAAAGCCATTGAATAGAAAACCTCAAATATTTAATTTATTCATTAGAGGACATTAGGTTGTCCAGGACTCATAGAGAGGAATTTATCTATAAAACTTATTATTAGAAATTCATCTGTTAACATACTTTTATATGATGCACTAGCTTTTTATAGGCTCATTTACTAAAGGTCTGGATTCATATCTTTAAAGGTAGGATCCGTATCCCATTCTTTTTCATATCACTGTGCCTAATACAGTGTGTATCACGTGAAAGATGTTTGATACATTTGAATAGAAGCCTGTCCATAAAATTAGGCAAATACTTATGTGTAAGAGTGCTGCTTTTTTCCTGTTGTATCTTTAATGGGGCTCTGTTTTCCATGCTTCATTGAGAGAAAATCTAGAGGACAAATGGATCTTCCTAAAACTTGTCTCTATTCATGAAGTCCTCAAATTGTAGGGCATAAGAACTCTGCACCATTTTTTATCTTTTCTCTGTCTTGCATACTTGTAATGCTTAATTAGAATTGCAAAGCTATTACTCGTTTTTTTTTTTTTTTTGATTAGGGTTAAGGTTAGTATACATCTCTAATTCTCATTATATATTATTAACTTGTTGCAGCCAGACACATGTCTTCATTGTGTGTCCTCCATAGCATTTAGCACAGTGCCTCATAGATATGAGAAGGCTTGTTAAATTAAGTTACATTGATAGTGATCACAAGGTTTGGAAAGTAGGATGCTTTAGAGAAGATTAAAAGAACACAGACTGTTTATCTTAAAACATCAGATGTTATTCTAAGAGTTTATAAATTAATAAAGATTTTATATCCCCAGTGGAGGAAATGAGAAGTGGTAGTAGAGTGGATGGTTACTGACTTTTCCCAAATGTCTCTTTATGGTTTTGAATAGGGTGGGCAAAGACATACATCCTTTCTGTGCTTTCTGACTACATTGGCCAGGTATTTTGGACAATCATGCCTCATTGGCTCCACTAAGGCTCTGGAGAATTCAATCCTAAATTCTGCATGTATTTATAATTGGGGAGCAATTGTTTTTCAAAAGGAATCACTTCTTATATATAATGGTTCTGCTTTTTCAGCCATATCATCCTTATTAGCTTAACTTTTTCACCATCTTTCACTGAAACATTTAAAATATTTTATTGTCTTATTTTATTCAGCAAATATTTATTGAGAATTTAATATGGGTCATGACATCAGCAATGTACCAGAGATCTGAAAATGAATTAAATGTAGGCCTTGCCCTTGAAGGATGAATAATCTGATTAGGGAATATCAAGGGAAAAGAAAATGATATAATAATATGATGTATGATTTTAAGGACATGGATCTATCAATGTCAAATTTTCTAGTAGTCATGTTAAAAGGTAAAAAGTGGGTAAAGATATTTTTAATGATGCATTTCCCTTAACTCAACATAAAAACCATTAATGTGATACTTTTCATTCTTTTTTGTTTGTTTTCTTTTGAAGTAAGCCTTGAAATCCTGAATGCATTTTATATTTCCAGTCCATTTTGATAGGGATTAGCCACATTTCAAGTGCTTAATAAATAACACATGGCTAGTGACCATCATATTGGACAACAAAAGTTCAGGAATTTAAAGAGAGGATTTTGGATAACTTGATACTGAGTTGGATTTTGAAGGTTTAAGAAGAATTCCTAGATGTAGGAGACTGGGTATTAATGCCATGGGGACAAAAGGACAGAGGCATCCAGATGTGTTAGCAGATGCTCCATATGTATAGGTGTGACGTAGAATTAACACAGAAAGAAAGGTTGAGGTAGAGCCTTCCAATTATCCTTGAAGATCTAATAAAACAAGATTTTGTAGCTAAGACCTCACCATAATATTATTGGATTTTATAGCTAATAATATCATGTTGTTGCTTTACTCAAGTATGTATAGAAGTGCTTATTACATGTCAGGTAATGTTCTAAGCATTTTCTTACATACTAGCTTGTTTAATACTTAAAACAACTCTGTGAGATAGGTGTCATTACTACCTACCTCATTTTATGGATAAGGAAATTGAAACCTAAAGAGGCTAAATCATTTGTCTAAAGGCACACAACTAATCAAGTGGAAAAAACAGAATTTGATTCAGAATCCGTGCTCTTAACTACTGTGCTGTATTAACTCTACAAATCACTGTCCTCTCTATACTATATAGACCCAGTGCTAAATTTAATGTTCTTTATAGATCAGTAGAGGCTAAACATTTAAGAGCTATCAAAGTTGTAAAATGATCTAATGAAGCAAATTTGTTTTCCTAAAAATAAAAACTGATTGAAGACTAAATAAAATTTAAAGTAGTAAAAACAAATCTGGTAAACAGTTGATTATATTTTAGGAGTATAGTGCATGCTGTATAAATAGTCCCTAATGTTATCTGAATAATGAGTAGATGAATACATTTAAAAACTTCATTTCACCCAAGTAGTTTCTATCAACTTCCTTAAATGTTAAAAAAAAAAAAAAAACTATGTTGAATTTAAGAAATGCATTTAAAATAATCGCAGTTTGGAAGTAAAAGAATAAAAACATTATGCCATGCAAGGACTAATCAAAAGAAAGCTGGTGTTGTATCAATATCAGAAAAAAATGTAGACCTTAAGGCAAAAAACATTACTAGAGATAAAGAGGAATACATCGTCATGATCATCAAATCCATCAGGAAGGGATAATGTTTCAAAAGTTTTATTTATATAATTACATACCCTCGAAATATGTAAAGTAAAAATTGACAGAATTAAAAGGACAATAGAAAAATTATTGTGGGTGAATTTAACCGCCTCTCTCAGGAACTGACTGAAAAATGCAGACATGAAAGCTGTAAGAATACAGGAAATTTGCCCATCATATTTAACAACTTGACGTAATTGACCTATATAGAATCTTGTACCCCACAATTGCAGACCACCCATTACTTTGAGTACACATAGAAGTTTTGCAAAAATTGATTACGTCCTGGGTTAGAAAGCATGTCTCAATAAAATGCAAAAGATTTAAATTTTAAGAGCACATTTTCTAGCCATAGTGGACTTAAGCTAGCAGTCAATAACAAAGAATTTTTAAATCCCCATATGTTTAGAAATGAGTAAATGTACATGTAAATAATATATATATCAAAGAAGAAATTAAAATTAACTTTAGAAAACAATTCTGAATTGAGTATTTTAACAATTCAACATATCAGAACATTGGAACGTAGCTAAAATGTGCGTATAATGGAAATTACACGTATATTTTAGGAAAAATAAGGTTTAAAACTCTGTAAACTAAACATCCATCTCAAGAAAATAGAACTATAGTAGCAAATTGAACATAAGTGGTAGAAAAAATGAAAATGAAAGGAAATATAATAAAACTGATAGAAACACTAAATAATTGTTATTTCAGAAAGATCAATAAAATCAACAAACAATGGTCAGGAGAAAAACTCTCCATTAAAACTTCATAAATGATAAAAGAGCACTTTGCTCTCTGTCTCTTGGCTGTCTTGATCCTGTTTTATGTTCTTTCTGTCTCTGCAATGGATAAGATTAATTTTCAGATTTGAACCCTCTTTACATCATAAGCATGCAAAAACAAAAAGGCTTTGAACTGAGCCATGGAAACTAATTAATGCTTTGTTTTCTATTTCCTATCATTAAATAAATTATGCACACATTTGCTGTATGACACATTGCTGGAATACTGCTATTGTTTTGTTTCTCCAGTTCTCACTGCCCTGCCTCTTCCAGTGGGTAGCTATAGCAACCTTGGGGGCTTTAGTGTAACATAGTGAAGGCAGAGAAAACAATGGCTCAAAGAATCTTAGGAAACCTCATAGGCTTCGTGATAGTCTCTGGTACATGAGACTTTGTGATGCAGAACCTGAAATGCACCCTAAAAAAAAAAAAAAAATAGATGAAGCCTTTTACTAAGTAGCAACAACTTCATGGTTTTTTTTCAGTCCTGAAACAAAGCCAATCTATATACCATAATCAGCAATGCAAATATTTCTAGGAGAGTTTGAAGTTCAAGGCTGGCAATGTGATCAGTACTCCTAAACTGAAGTTTTTTTTCCTTAGCAATCCCAACGAATGACATGTTTTTGAAAGCTCTTGACCTCTTTTGATATATTTGGCTCAACAGTTAGTAATTGAAAACACTCATCAGGATATGCCTAGGTGCAGGCATAGCCTCTGCTGTGGCACAGATAACACAGATACACAGTTAAAAAAATTCAACATGACAGACATGAGAATGCTAAAAGAAGGTCTTAGCTATAAGAGGAAGGCTTCAGTAATCAACTTTAGATGTTCTCTAATCAGAAAAAGACTAAAATAGTTTAAGATAAAAAGAATGTCACCAGATAGCACAACTCATAGATAAGAAATCACAGTCTGTTGCAGTTTAAAAGCTCTTCTAAGGGAAGATAAGGAAGAGAAGCACAGGCCAAGTCAAGCATAAAGTGTCTACCAAAAGGTATTTTAATTATATTGGAGTATTATGATAATTTAAGTTCTTTAATGTTTGCAGAAGAGCAAAGAATTGCCAGGACACACCGAACAAAATTTAATAAGGTTAGGAAACTGCCTGCCAAATTTCTAGACTTATTTTGGAGGTGAACTAAGACAATAAGGTATTATCATAAGGATGGGTATTTGACACAATAGATCAGAATAGAAATCCCAGAAGCCTAAATCAAACCTAGATAAGATATCTAGATATGATAAGATATCTTTGATAAATGTCCTTAGGGCAATTGACTATATTGAATCATACCAAAAGACATTTCTTCCAGGCAGATTATAGACTTAAATATAAATATCAAGACTATGTAAATTTTAGAAAATAACAATTTTTTACAGTATCATAAAGTATTTTCAATCACACTAAAAGAGCACACACTATAAATGAAAGGTGTGATGCATTACTAAAAATAATAACATCTCTTCATCAAAAGACAGTATTAAATATGTAGTAGGACAAGTCAAAATTTGAACTTTTCAATTAGTATAACTAACAAATGATACATATATGTTTGCTCATATGGTATTTATTACACACACTTTTGTATATACTTACATATATATATTTTTCTACTAATTATGAGACCAAAAGCCTCAATGAAAATAAACAAAAGTTATGAATGAGAATTCCACTCTCAAATGTCCAGGGAACACATATAAATGTTTTTAGCCTAACTAGTGTTTGGGGAAATCATACATACCTTTCTGGAAAGTATAAAGTCTGACTCTAATAACGTTGGCAAAAACATTTGGTGGTTTTTCCTTCCAGACCAACATCAGACAACAATTTGCTATCATCTAGTAAGTTGAAAGTAAGCTTAGCATAGGATACCATAATTCATTCATGAGCACATGATTAATAGAAATTTTGCCCCTACGCACCCAGATATGGAAAAGAAAGTTCATGATAACCTTGATTGGGAAGGAAAAATACACCTTAAGGGGAAAATATCCACTGACAGGAGACTGGAAGAAAAAATGTTGGTACAATCATACAATGAAATATGACCCAGTAGTACAAATAAGTATACTGCTGTGTGCATTAAAAATGATGTACCTCATCACTGGCCCAGGAACTCCATATGCTGTGGGGCGGCCAAAAAAAGAAAAAAAAAAAAATGTACCTCAGGAACATAATATGTAGAATAAAGCTAGTTAACAAAGGAATATAGAGAATAGGGTAAAATTAATAATGTACAAATGGACAAACTGATATATTGATCATACATACACATATACATACACAATATACCAGTATGATTATTAAAATAACAAATGAGAAACGTAAAATTTAAGATCTCAGTTTCTTCTGTGAAGAGGGAAGGGGTTCAATTAGCAAATGGCACATAGTGGTTTTCAAAATTATTGAATTTTGTTTCCTTATTCTCGTTAGCTTTTAATTTTGTTATTATTTGTTATTTACATATATGTTTTATGTATTTTTATATGCAGCATTCATAAACAAAAAATGAGAGAGGGAGCACAGATAGGTCAGTTTGAGAGCAGATTTGCAACATTCATCTAACAGAGATCGTTCTTATCTAATAAATAAACCAAAGAAGCAAAGTAGTACTAGCCACAGGCACCATGATTTCTTTATGCCAGTTAAGAGATCGCCCTTAACCCTCTGGGAGATATGATACCAAAACTGGATGCAGAGCTTTTTTTAAAAAATTTTTTTTGGTCATGCCCCCGGCATGCAGAAGATCCTGCCCCAGCAATTGAACCTGTGCCCTAGCAGTGACCTCAGCCATAGCAGTGAGAATGCTGGATCCTAAACTTGCTTAGGCACCAGGGAACTCCTAGATTGTTTTTAGATTGTTTTAGATTGTTTTTAGATTGTTGCTGTAGGAGCACAGTCAAGTTACCCCAGCTGAAGGAAAGCTAGACTTTTTTCCTAGAACTTTAAATTATCAAAAAGCCAAAAAATAAAACCTGAACTGTATATTGCTGCAGGCATGGTGAGAAAGTTTTCAAACTGAAACCACTCAGAAAACAGCTTTGTAAAATTTTTCTGCTTCTTCAAACTTTTTCCTTTGACATATGACTTTTTAATTTGCGAAAATTAGAAATTTCGGATAGATGTACTTTAATGTTTTATATTAGATACTCTCTGTTCTGGCTTAGGTCCTCAAAAAAGAAAGCTTGACATTTTTTGATTCTTTTAAATAAATTCCACCAGCTTTCATTGTAACAGAGCAAAGAGGCATAGTGCTACTACTGATTGCAAAGTCAGTGATTGAAAAAATATTGTGAGATACGCTTTTCATATGTAATTAAAAATGCCATATATCCATTATTGTATACTTATGATCTCTACCTTATTACCAATCTTACCTGACCCATCATTAACAATATTTATTCTTCTTTGCATCATCTATAGATCATTTTTCCTCACAGCTGGGATCTTGTATGATTTCCCCAGAGATGTTTCAGTGGTTTCTAGAATGTAAGCCATTTCTTTCATGAAAAACAAGGGCTCACAACTGCAGTAACTCAGGTCAATATGCTATATATTCAGTGAAAGATCTATAGCAATACATGTGAAATGAATTGAAGTGATAGATCAAGTCTTGTAGCTGATTATTCCCTGGGATTTGGTATCTGAAACTTTATCATTCATGTCTAGTTTCAAGGACTTAAAATTTAGTTCTTACATTTTATTTTGAGGGCCAGTGGTGTGTAATTCACTATTTTCAAATCAATTCCATGACCTTTGAATCATTAGAAATATACTTGTTAAAAAAAGATGTATAAATTAATTTAGTTTCTTATAACCTAGTTCATAACACTGTGATTATAACTCAGAAATATGTTGGTAATTATTCTTATATATCATATGGAAGAAAGTTTGGTAAGTTCGTAATATTGATAAAGGATATATTCATGTGCCCCATATTTGTAGTTTCAGCAGAATAAATGCTTTAGATATAAGAGAAAAGTTTACCTTCATTGTGCCAGATCTCTTGATTTTTTCTAGCTACATTATTACACTGCCCCTTAACTTCATTCTTTGATAAAGCTAACTATCTTAGAATAATTTGAGAAAAATCTATGTCCTAGAATCATGTGCAAACTAATACTTGTTTTGTGGCACAGGAAAAAAATAAAGCTGGTTTTGAGATTTTCTTTTAGATTATGAATTCATGATAGGTGATATATATATATATATATATATATATATATATATTTATTACTGCTGAATTTAATGAGTGGTAGATACTGAACCAGGCTCTGGAAATACAAAATCAATTAATACTAGTTCTTGTACTTAAAGAATAGAGCATCTACCTGGTGGCCAAAGCAAAGACATATATTATTAGTCCTATAGTATTCAGAATACCTTTAAAGAGGCTTAGGACAAGTGCTAAGGAATTCCCAGAGAAGGGAGAAACTAATGCTGAGTAGGGATGTTTGGAAAGACTTCCCAGACCCAGGGATATTTAGATTGGAGCTCTCCCTGCCCCCCCCCCCCTTAATGTCCCCAGAAAATCAATTATTTCATACCTAGAGAATATAAAATGCCAAAGTTCACATCACAATATCCTTTCAATTTGGCACTCTGAATGCATATTCACTATTTGGGAGCACTGCCAAAAGGTAAATGACTATAGAATGGAAAATTTATGGTTACTTTGGAGTCATGTTTTTAAAGCTTTTTATCTAGCTAACTTTTTCTTTCCCACCTTAACAATTTCTGTTGCTTAGGAAACTATTTCAGGTACAAAACTGCACTTACATAAGCCACTAAACTCTAAGGCTTACTTTTCTAATTTGCTTTCTATTGTTAGCTGGGCCAGCTACAGTGTAGGCATTTTTAGAACCACCTGGAATAGACTATGTCTGATGAAACTGTTACTCCTTTGAACAAGCGGTATCTGATTAGAACAATTTATCTTCTTTGAAAAATTCCCACAGTTGTAGTTGTAGTGTAACAGGAGTGGAGTGGTGAGATTTTAGGTTTCAGATCTATTTATGTGAGTTCTGTCCCAGTCACAAGTGAATAGAAAAACAAGAGAACCAACTTTCATTTTCAATGTGCAATTAATAATAATGGAACCGTACCTGAGTAGGATGTAAAAACAATCAAAAATAGATGCACAAAAACTCAACCAAGTAGCACTGGTGATCAGCTTTGCACATTCATTGTCTCTTGAAAGAAAACAGTAGGAAGCTGATTATATTTTTGAATGACCTACTTTGGGGCATCTAATTGCCCACAGTGTCATGACCCAACTGTAGAAAGGTTCGTAGTGTCAAGAGAGTTTAATTGTTCCTTTTGAATGTATTGGCTCCCAGTACCCGAATGGAAATAAAGTGAGGAAAAAAAAATACAGGAGCTAAAACCAGATTATTAATTTCAAACTGTGAAATTCCTATAAGCTTCTTTTCTTCTTTTCACCGATTTTATAATGGTTCACAATTTCCCTGTATGGGATGAGTAATTCTGCTTTGCTCACCTAATTTAAACAGTACCTTTGACATTTTGGGGTTATCTAATAATGGAGTCAGCCAGGCAATCAGCTTTAGTATTATGCATTTCATGAGTGAAAGGAAAAAAGATCTTAAAAGACAGGCTTGCTTGGTTTAATTTCATTGGATATTAGCATTTTTCAAAAGCAAAGCAGTATTAGTGATGGAAAGTAGGTTGAAACACTGCTGGTTTGCTAATAAGGAAAAACATTCCTCCCGCCAAAAAAATGACAGTGCTGTTGAATGAAACCTCAGCACATGCAAAGTAGCAAAATTCTTTGTCTTTTTGAGGCTCTTGATGTCTGGGTAATAGTTTCATTAGAGGATGAGGGAAGCATGAAAAGATTATGGATATTAGGATGACTGACTAGTAAAACAGTAAATAGAAGCAGTATTAAAATGGGGCAAGAGGAGGGTGGTGTTTTTATTCTCTTTGGGGATGAAAAAGGAAGGAGCAGAAGTCTCAGCACGGTTTCAGTGGGTAATAGGGCATGTTCAGAAGCACTGTGCAGTGGCATTTAATGAAATTCTAAACTCTTCCTGCTCTCATTAAGTTGATTCATGGAGTCAGTAACGGGAATAACTGGCAAGTGCTGCCTGCTGTGAAAATGACCACATGTCCCACATCCGTCAGTTTAACCTCTGAAAAAAAAAAAGGAAGAGGGCTGAGAAGATGCCATCTCTTTCAGGTCTCCCTCACCTCCTTTCATGCTGTTTGTTATTACTCTGAGCTTCTCTGTGAGCTTAGCACCTGCTTGCCACCCTCATTACCTGGGCATATACTAGTAAGCGTATATACATTCCCCTGGAAGGACCAAAATTCTATTTTCTTTATTATTCATTTCCATGGACTTCAATCTGAACTTCAGTTCATGAGGAAAGAGGTGAATCCAGCTTTCCTCTGGTAAGTTTGGTGGAGTGAGAGTTAATTAGTGGCTGAAGAAAACTTGTGAACTGATATTCCTTTATCTAACGTAATTATTGCTTGAATAATTCCTGAAATAAAAGATTTAATTAAGCAAATATTTAGCCTTTGATATTAGCAGGTCTTTTAAAAAAAATTGCCACCTTATATTAGTTAGCTTAGGTATTTTCATCTGACAGTAGCTAAAGGACACCATTCTTGGGAAATTACATACTTATATGGTCAAGATCTTTTCAGTGAGGTTTCCATGAATCCTGATCTCGTTTTCCTGGCCTTAGAAAGAGATTAAGTACCCATTGAGTTAACTGATTTATTTCTTCAAGGCCGCATGAAGGAGCTCTCTCAAGAAGAAAATGTGATGACCCAATGTCCCTGTCTAAAAGAATATGGGGATTTATTAGATTGCACAGAAAGGATTTTCCTCTCCTCCAATGAGTGGTTATTTTTTCTATGGCATTTCTTCCCAGGAATAAAGTCCTGCATAACTTTTCTTAGTATCTTCCCAATATTTTGGGGAATATGCTTCTGACATAATTTATAAATGAAAGAATTCCTTGTGCATCTTTTTTATGGCTTTTTTGAAATTAAGGATTCAGAAATACATTAATGGGAGCATTACAACAGCATAAAAATTGCAGAGTTACAGATTTGTCTGAAGCTGCTCTCTTGGAATGGCCAACACACTGAGGAAGAGTGCAAAGCAAATGTAGTTCCCCTATTCTCAGAGATATGCTTACTGACATATATTTCCCCCATCAGTACAGTCAAGGAAGCAGGCCAAGTGCAATGGGATATCCAAGGACGGATACTAAAATGGTTATTCTAACTTAAACAAAATCTTTATTTGATATCCATGGCCGTGTAACCCCAAACCGGAGCAGCTTAATCAAAAACATCTATATCTCCCATAAATGTTTCTGCTGCTCAGGAATTTGAGAGAGGATTAATTTGGTGGCTTGTGCTTAGGGTTTCTTATACAATTTTTAGTCATGATGCCAGTTAGGGCTGAGGAGGACTGGAGGACACAGTTCCAGAGTGGCTTGCTCACATACCTGGCAAGTTTATGCTGGTTGTTTGCAGGAGACCATACTTTTTTGCCATAAGGACACCTCCAAAGGGTTACTTGAGTCTCTTACAGACATGGCGGCTCTCTTCCTCCAGAGCAAGTGATCTGAGAGCTAGGTAGATGTCACCATGTCTGAGTCTTATTTTTGAAGCCAAGTGGTAGTCAAACTGCTTTCTTTATTTCAGAATTGGGAGTTGCTTTCTGATAGGGGTAAAAGCAAATTTGTGCCTTGGTGAACAGACAAAAGGAAAATTCAGGAGTTCCTGTCGTGGCTCAGAGGAAACAAATCTGACTAGTGTTTATGAGGACTCAGGTTTGAACCCTGGCCTCACTCAGTGATTAAGAATGTGGCGTTGCTGTGAGCTGGGGTGTAGGTTGCAGATGCCTCTGGGATCCCACGTTGCTGTGACTGTGGTATAGGCCAGCAGCTGCAGCTCCAATTCAACCCTTAGCCTGGGAACCGCCATATGCCACAGATGTGGCCCTAAAACAAAAAACAAAACAAAACAAAAAAAAACAAAAAAAGGAAAATTCAACTTTCTGCAAACAGTTCAGCTTGAGTCTAAATATTAAACACATACTTCCTTTCCCATGTTGCCGTATAAACTTATCTCCATATTATCTACTCAAGGGAACATGAGTGGCACTGATAATCCAAAATCAATTAAAAATACATTATATATTAGGGGAAGGAAGGGAGTAATTGCCATTTTAATTATGCCTGGTCAAATTGCAATTAGTTTGTGTTCCCTGAGAACACACCTGTTAAAGCGCTGGCCTAAATGAGGCAGTCGGGTTGTGAGAAGACAGACTGAATTTTCAAAGTGTGTCTAGAAAAACTACAAAGATTTTAATTCCTATATAGTAGCCAAAATTAAATCTTTTCTAATTATGATTAACTTGTAGGTAAAATTTTAATATACTGTATGTGCTTTTGTATCTGTATGCTTTTTTCGTAGTGTTAATGGTTGAATATCAGCATAATTTTCAGTTGTAATGCTGGATATATATGAGAAAAAGAAGAAACTGATAAATTGGATTAGACAAGTGAGATAAAAAGCAAAGTATGAGTAAAGAATTTGGAAATAAAACCTCTGGAGAGATAAAGGAAGCCGAGGGAAAGTCAAGATGCCCTTTAGAACTATACTCCTGTGTCTATTAGGAGTGAGGGAGCTGAGGCTTTTAGCAAAGGTTCTGCTGATCTGTGCTTTGTTTTCGATATGTGCTTCTAGGAAGTAGTTAGAATCACCGGATTATAAACTCAAAAACATTTTGCATTGGAATGGAGGCTCACTCATTAATTTTATTCACTTAACCAATACTATGGGGCATCTACTGTGTGTCAAGTGTTTTTATTTTTGGACTCTCACAATAATAATAAGTACAAATGAATAAAGGAAATTAATGAGATTATTTTGCTCCTTATGAAATGGTCAATGACAAATGAAAATTGTTCATTGCCAATTGCTACTAATTAAGTGTATGTAATATAAATGGTCTCAATAATGTTGTTTTAATTTTATGAAGATGCAATGTGTTTATAGGACTTTCACATTTATAATCCTCGTGGTCTTATTCCCCCAGTTCTGTTTTTCCTGTAAGGTCTTCAGTGTGAATTAACTTACATAGAGCTTGCCAGGAGTCAATTACACATTACGTATGGGCATTTTTGAGCAAGTGTTACTTTGCAAATATATATTTTTTTCCGGGACTGTGTCAAGTTTGTTTGAAAAAGAAAAGTTTATTTATCTTTTTAGAGCCCTACCTGGGGTATATGGACATTCCCAGGCTAGGGGTCGAATCAGAACTGTGGCTGCCAGTCTATGCCATAGCCATAGCAATGCCAGATCCTAGCCTTATCTGCAACCTACACCACAGCTCATGGCAAGGCTGGATCCTTAACCCACTGAGTGAGGCCAGGGATCCAACCTGCGTCCTCATGGATACTAGTGAGGTTCGTTATCGCTGAGCCATGACGGGAACTCCAAGTTTATTTTTTAATAAAGGCAAATATCTTCCTGGAATCTAAGATCAAAATACTATGTATATGCGATATGAGCCGAAGCTAAGTAAATCCTTCTTGTTCATTGACAGTGCGGCTGCAGAGAATTCAGGGTATCCTGAAAAGTCAGAAACAAGCATTCACAAACTAGATGAGGGTATAGAGTTTAGTGCTGAAACACTTATTAATTGCTCTAGGAGCCAAATTTCGTCCTTTTTTCTCCAATGATCTCCAAAATGAAAAATAAATCTCTAATTTTAAAACTAAATGTTCCTCCTTTTCATCCATTGCAAGTGCTCACCTGTAGTAGAGTG
Source organism: Catagonus wagneri (assembly GCA_004024745.2). Lineage (NCBI taxonomy): Eukaryota > Metazoa > Chordata > Mammalia > Artiodactyla > Tayassuidae > Catagonus > Catagonus wagneri. The sequence goes on along the minus strand of PVHT020000035.1, from coordinate 391,665 downwards.
ACATAAGATTCATAAAGAGATTATATTTCCTCTGGTTCTCTCTGGATTTCCACAGTATGGCAAAAGTATTCAATTTTATAAATTTAATTAATCTTTGCTACATGGCCTTGGGTAAGCGTAATCAGAAAAGTACCTTGGACATTGGGTTTCTTTTGAAAGGATTTAAATGAAGAAACCATTTTTTTAATGCTATAAAATTGGGTTGTGACGATCATTGTACAACTATAAATGTAATAAAATTCCTTGAGTTAATTTTAAAAAGAAACCATTTTAATGAATTAAAGTACTCTAAGCTATTTTTTAAAAAATGTTCGTGCCTTTAAGTCAAATGCTTAAAAATAAGTTGCAGTATAGCTGGTCAATATATTATTTATCCTACAATATAGAAAAGGAAGAATTGGATTTTTATCTGGAGGAAGAGAATTGGACTCATGGAACTCTTAAGACGGATATCATACATGGTTTACACTATTTGTAAGCATATTGCAAATTGTATCAGAACACTAGGGAAGAGAAGTTTTAAAAAGTAGGTAATTTTAAATTAGAAGCCAGTTTAATATATTTACTAATTTCTAATTTCCAAAAAGCTAATGCACTATTTATTTTTTGGGGGGAGAGGGCGATGAAAGGACAGCTGTAAAACAGCCATTCCTTTTCTTTCCCAGGATGATTTGTATCTGATACTAAATGAATATATTATGTGTTGAAAATTATTAGTATATCTCCCTCAAAATTTTTCAACATGAACAAAAATTCTGTGAACTGACAGATGTGAGGCAATATTTATGCTTATTATTAAAATTGGTGAAAATATTTCAAATGTGGTACAGTTTGAAATAAAACATACCAAAATATCATAGATCAATTATTTGGAGAATTGAGCTCATGAACATGGTCATTCTTGTATTTCTATGTCATGAAAACAATAAAAATGAAGTGGGCCAGAAATTAGCCTTCTCTCTAATGGTTATATTTTGCTAAAATTGCTGGATTTTTAAAAAGTTATTTGAAGTTTAAATTTGTCTTTGTTTTAAAAGTTTTCCAGACACCTGTTTCATTTCTTGGATGTGAGAAGATGTGTGGGAAATTCTGAGTGTAGAAAATTTTAGCCTTCTTCCTTTCCACTTGCTCTAGTTAAAAACAAGAAAAAAAAAAAAGAAAAAACCTTTGTATTGCAAGTCCTTTGTATCAAAATAGATTAAAAAAAAATATCTGAGGTTGCATCGTGTCAGATGGCCGTTACTTACTCTTCCATGCTGTGTACCAGACTCTTCTTTTCAGATATCAGTTGTACCCATTCTGTACAAAATGTATCCTTTCATTGCCTGTCAGGCCACATTATGGTGAAAAGTAAACTTTTTTGTTCCTGTAAAGTACCTGAATGTTCCTACCTCTGGGTCTTTGCACTTACTTTCACTAATAACTTTGTCACCAAAAATCATTTTGACTAATTCCTCCATATCCATCAGGTATTTTTGACAATGTCACAGTATCTGTGAGAACTTCCTTGATTTTTCTAATTAAAATTTACCCTTCCTTAGAACTCCTTAGCCTTTCTCCTACTTTAATCTTCTCCACTTCACTCCTTCTCATTTATCATAAAAGCAGTGTGTTTATTCATTCATGGACTTTCTTTCTTCACTATAATAGAAACTTTATGAAGGAAAATAATTTTTATCTTTTTTGCTCATTGCCTTATGCCTAGGAGCATGTTGTAGGGGCCCCAAAATATTTGCTGAATGTTGTTGAATGAGTAACTATCAAACTATCTGAAGTATTTGTTTAATTCTGAACTTTTTAAAAGATAACATAAAAGTTTTTTTGACTAAACCGTATTATGTGGTCAGAAAAATTAGTAATAGTTTCCTGGCAAGATAACATAGAAATATACAGTGAGTTTCTTGAGTATACAGATAGTTTTTCCTCCTGAGAAACTGGAGAAACTCACTTTTAGGTGAAAATATAGTCTCATTTTATTTATTTTTTGTTTTTTTCTGTTTTAGGGCCACACCTGCAGCATATGGAAGTTTCCAGGCTAGGGATCGAACTGGAGCTGTAGCTGCTGGCCTACACCACAGCCACAGCAATGCTAGATCCAAGCTGCATCTGCAACCTACACCACAGCTCACAACAAAGCTGGATCCTCAACCCAGTGAGTGAGACCAGGGTTCGAACCTGTGTCCTCAGAGACGCCAGTCAGATTTGTTTCCACTGAGCTACGACAGGAACTCCCTAGTTTCATTTTAAATATGTTTTTTATTTACTTTAATACAATCTATATTACTTTCACTTTTCTTGACACATGGTTTATTATTACTTTCTCATTTTAGGCTATGTGAGACTAATTGCAGAGAATTCTAAATATCTCTCTCTCTCTCTCATTCTCTCTCTCTGACCCAATCTGATTTCTTTTAAAAATCTACCTTGGCCAGGCCAGGTGGTACAGTATCCTGATAAAAGGAAATCCCCAGAACGGCCCCGCCACCACTTCTTAGTCTTAGGTCTTAAAATTGCTGGCTTAACCCACCCACACGTTATGTTAAGACTTGGTGCTTTTTTTACTCTCCTTCAATAACTCCTCTTTCAGTTTAGCTCCCATACATGTGTCCACCTTGCTCAGGATTTTTCTGTCTCAAGCGTTCTCTTTATCTAGACTATTGACTTAATCATTTTCTTTGTGAAAGCGTATCTTCCTTTCCTTCCTTCAAAATTGTGCACGTGATTTTCAAAGTAGACCCTCCTAGATGTGTTTTAGGTCCCAGAATATTTTTTCCAGAATAATGCTCTCATGAGCAGACTCTTTGCTTGAATTATTCAACCCTTGTAGGTGAAGACTGTATATTGTTTTTTCAAACTCTTCAAAGTTTAGATTTAAATGCAAAATCTGAATTTATTGTATTTCTGTAATTCCATTTATGACTGTTTTAACTGAAAGTAACTTAATCGCTGTCAAACCAAACCATGTGAGCCTCTTAATGCCTAGAAAATAACAGTCTCAGTCACTGAGTTCCTTTTGATGTGTCTCTGTACCCTCTCTTCATATATAAAACTCTCATGTGTAACTTTCTGTTTACCCTTTATGCCTCTTTTTATTGTTCATCTGCCTTTGATGCATTCAGCAGTTACAGGAGGGTTTTCTAAGCTCCTAGCTTTTTGTTGATGAGAAAGCTGGTTCTGTGTTTTCGATGATTTGTTCCAGGAGCTTCTGAACTCTGAGATTCTTTCACAATCACACATACTTTCTGCTTCTGACTCCTCAGATTTATGATTAATGATTATTTAATACTCACTATTTTAAAAGTAATTTCCCCACTCATTCTGTGTGTGTTACTTACCACCTAATCACTTTTAACTCCTACAGGAAAACTGGTTGTGTTCAGAGGTATGTCCTTGAAGGTGAAAATTTGAATCTGATGTTGAACAAATGATACCTGGATTTTTCCTTTAAACTTGGCACTTCTAAAATAGTTAATTGTCAAGAAGAACAAACGTGCTTGCTGTACAGGAGGTGTCTGTGAATTGTAGTTCTCTCAAACTTCAATCTAAAAAGAATTTGTTTTAATATTAACTGCAACTTAATCTATGACTACTCAAGTAAAAACTTTTGAGTAAATGGCTTTGAGATAGAACTGAAACATTCAAAGAAAATTGAAATATTGAAAAACATTTGAAGTCAGAATTGCTATTAGCTAATTTTAAAGCACAAAAGCTAAAAACTACAAAGTAATGGATGAGGATCAAATAGGACAAGTGTAGGTAGCATAGAGTATAAATGGGAACAGATAACTTTCTTAATTTATTCATGATCCTGAGATTTCACAAAGTACTTAGTTGGTATGCTTGTATCATGAAAGTGGGTAACTCATTTTGAATTTTTACGCCAATGTAAAAGAATATATATTTGTATAGTAGAAAATTACTGATGGATTCTTTGTGTTCCAGTCTTAAGTATTTGAAGCCCATCATTTACTTAGAATTACCCATTTATCATTTATTTTGCTTTCCAGAATTAGTGAAAAGAGAAAAACTTTTCACTAAGTGTTATAATTTGAAATGTTTTTAATTTCTTGTCAGGGTGAATTGATTTACTTTGCTGAAATCAATAAAAATACATGTAATAGTAATTTTCAAATCTCTAAAGTGATAATCAGAGGGATAAACTAATGCTCATGGTCGTGTGTCAGAAAATACATACTAAAGATTCATTTACTCTTTGACAGCCCTCAGTTCATTAAGCACCTAGAGTAAAGGTAACTGGAATTATGCATGAGATTCTAGGCCAGGGGAGCTGAAGATCTTGTTCTATAATAAATATGGATTACAGATCTATACCTAGTTTTCGATGGTTCTTCAGTGTAATATTCTTGTTATTGAGAGAGTGAAATAAGTCCTTTGTCATCCTGAGACAAAGGTATAGTAGAGTTAGACTGATATGACAAATAACCAATAGTCGAGCTAGATTGATATTCATACCATTATTTTACTGTACCCCTTTTATGAGTCACTAACTTATAATGAAATGACACAAATAGATTTTGCTTTAGCCATTCTCTGTTTTCTACAAAGCAAAGTCTTACTCTTCTTCTGTAAAGCAAAGTTCATCTTTTCATCTTGCCAAGAGGATTGGACATCTTCTAATTTGTGCTGCTTGTCTTAGGTGTGTCTATAAATAGCTCGATCATTTATAAAATATTTGAGGAGTCTCTAAGTCATTGAACAATTAAATCAAATTAAGTTAGCTCAGCCTATTAATGTAGTAGCATAATAGAAAGAAAATGTTCTTTGCTAATCAGTGACAAAGTAACATTAGATTAGAATTCAGACTTTGCTCCTTGCTGGCTTTATAGCTTTGGCCAAATTACTTAAACTCTCTGAGTCGCAATTTCATCATGTATAAAGTGGGAATTGTAATACTTAACAGCTGTGTTAGGACAAAAATGAGATAAAAAATATGTGAGAAAGGTCTATAATAATGTTAGTTACTTACTGGATACTAAACAGATGTTAGTTTTTCCCTTTTTTTATACTAGAATCCATTCTTCAATAAAAACACGTACCTGTACATGAACTAGTTGTTTGACTAAACTTTAATTTACTGGTTAAGTAAGTTAAAATGGTAAAACTGATTCTGTATGGGAACAAACTTGGTAATTTTCTTTCGTAGTGACGTTAATTCGTTTGCTGATACTAAATGCATTTAATATTGTTTAATGTAAAAATTGTTTAATAATAGGAAATATAATTAGATTATATATTGTGTCATCAACCCTCCCATGAAGTCCTACTTTTAGAAGAACTTTCAGGAGTTCCTTTCATGGCTCAGTGGTTAACGAATCCGACTAAGAACCGTGAGGTTGCGGGTTCAATCTCTAGCCTTGCTCAGTGGGTTAAGGATCCGGCATTGCCGTGAGCTGTGGTGTAGGTTGCAGACGCGGCTCGGATCCCGCATTGCTGTGGCGAAGGCCGGAAGTATATATACATACTTTTTTTTTTTTTTGCCTTTTCTACGGCCGCACCCGTGGCATATGGAGGTTCCCAGGCTAGGGGTCTAATCGGAGCTGTAGCAGCCGGCCTATGTCACAGCCACAGCAACGCGGGATCCGAGCCGCATCTGCAATCTACACCACAGCTCATGGCACTGAGCGAGGCCAGGGATCGAACCCAGAATCTCGTGGTTCCTAGTCAGATTCGTTAACCATTGAGCCACGATGGGAACTCCTGATTTATCTTTCTTATAGATCTTCTTATTCAATTAATTTGTTCTTGAGTTTATAAATTTTATTAATTTTCTTTTACTAATACAAGAATTTCAGATTTACTTATTTTACAATAATGTTTCTTTTAGCTGCTCCGGCCACATGCAGCAGTCCCCAGGCCAGGGGTCAAACCCAAGCTACAGGAGTGACAGTGCTGGGTCCTTAACCTGCTGAGCAACCAGGGAACTCTTGCTGTAACATTTTTAAAGATTTACATTTAATAATTAAAACTGTTCATTTACAATGTTGTATTAATTTCTGCTGTTTAGCAAAGTGATTCAGTTATACCTATAGATACATTCTTTTTATAAAAATTTTTAATGAGAGTATAGTTGATTTACAATGTTCCATCAATTACCACTGTACAGCAAAGCAACCCAGCTGTATGTTTAAAATGTGTATATATATATATACATTCTTTTTTTTTCCACACTATCCTCCATCTAACCCAAGAGACTATACTCTGTGCTGTACAGTAGGATTCCATTACCTTTCTGTTCTAAATGTAATAGTTTGCATCTACCGATCCCAAACTCCCTGTCCATCCCCTCCTCCGCCGCCCCCCCCACCCAGCAAACACAAGTCTGTGATCTGTTTCTGTTTTGTAGATAGGATCATTTGTGACATATTTTAGATTCCACATGTAAGTGATATCAAATGATATTTGTCTTTCTCTTTCTGACTTAGTATGAGACTCTCTAGTTCCATCTGTTTTGCTGCAAATGGTATTATTTCATTTTTTATGGCTGAGTAGTATTCCATTGTATATATGTACCACAACTTAATCCATTCATTTATTGATGGGCATTTAGGTTGTTTCCATCTTGGCTATCATGTATAGTGCTGATATGAACATATCATTACATGTATCTTTTTAAATTGTAACTTTGCCTGGATAGATGGCCAGGAGTGGGATTTCTAGATCATATAGTAGTTCTATATTTAGTTTTCTGAGGAACCTCCGTGCTATTTTCCGTAGTGGTAGTATAAATTTACATTCCCACCAACAGTGAAGGGTGGTACCTTTTCTTCAAACCCTCTCTAGCACTTGTTATTTGATTTGTTAACGATGGCCATTCTGACTAGTGTGAAGTGGTACCTCATTGCAGTTTTAATTTGCCTTTATCTAAAAATTAGTGATGTTGAGCAATTTTTCATGTGCCAGCTGGCCATCTGTTATATCATCTTTGGAGAAATATCTATTTATGTCTTCTGCCTGTTTTTTGTTTGGGTTGTTTGTTTTTTTGTTGTTGAATTGTATGTGTTGTTTGTATATTTTGGAGATTATGCTCTTGTCACTTCATGGTTTGCAAAAGCTTTCTCCCATTCCGTGGGTTGTCTTTTCATTTTTTTAATGGTTTCCTTTGCTGTGCAGAAGCTTTTGAGTTTAATTAGGTACTTTGTTTATTTTTGTTTTTATTGACTTTATTTTAGAAGGTGGAAAAACAAGATGTTGCTGTGATTTATGTCAAAGAGTGTTCTGCCTATGTTTTTCTCTAGGAATTTTATAATGTCTGACCTTACATTTAGGTCTTTAATGCATTTTGAGTTTATTTTTGTGTACAGTATTAGAGAATGTTCTAATTTTATTCTTTTACATATAGCTATCCAGTTTTTTCAGCACCGCTTATTTAAAAGACTATCTTTCCTCCACTGTGTGTTCTTGCCTCCTTTGTCATATATTTTTTGACCATAGGTGCATGGGTTTATTTCTGTGCGTTCTATCCTGTTCCATTGATCAATATTTCTGTTTTTGTGCTAATACCATACTGTTTTGATGACTTTAGCTTTGTAGTATAGTCTGAAGTGAGGGAGCCTGATTCCTCCAGTTCTGTTTTATTCTTTTCAATGTTGGTTTAGATATTTGAGGTCTTCTGTATTTCCAGACAAATTTTAAAATATTTTGTTCTAGTTCTGTGAAGAGTGTAATTTGTAATTTGATAGGAATTGCATTGAATTTGTAGATTGCCTTGGGTAGTAGTCATTTTGATAATATTGATTCTTCCAACCCAAGAGCATGGTATATCTTTTTATCTGTTGTGTCATCTTTAATTGCTTTGGGCCAGCATCTTATAGTTTTCAGAGTACAGGTCTGTTGTCTCTACGTGGGTTAATTCCTAGGTATTTTATTCTTTTGGATGCTATACTAAATGGGATGGTTTCCCTAATTTCTCTTTCTGATTTTTCATTGTTAGTATATAGAAATGCAATCAATTTCTGCAATCCTGAACCTTTACCAAATTCATTGATGAGCTCTAACAGTTTTCTTGTAGTGTCTTTAGGATTTTCTTGGTACAGTATTATGGCATCTGCAAACAGTGATGGTTTTACTTCTTATTTTCCAATTTGGATTCCTTTTATTTATTTTTCTTCTCTGATTGCCATGGCTAGGACTTCCAAAATCATTGAATGAAATAGACATCCTTGTCTTGTTTCTGATCTTAGTGGAAATGCTTTCAGTTCTTCACCATTGAAAATAATGTTATCTGTGGGTTTGTCATATATGGCTTTTATTATGTTGAGGTAGGTTCTCTCAATGCCCACTTTCTGGAGAGATTTATCAGAAATGGGTGTTGAATTTTGCCAAAGGCTTTTTCCTCATCTATTGAGATGATGCTTTGGTTTTTAATTTTTAGGTTGTTGATTTGGTGTATCACCGTGATTGATTTGTGGATATTAAAGAATCCTTGCATACCTGGGATAAATCCCAATTGATCATGGTGTATAATCTTTTTAATATATATTTAGTTCCAGTTTGCAAATATTTTGTTGAGGATTTTTGCATCTATGTTCATGAGTGATATTGGACTGTAGTTTTCTTTTTTGTGTGTGGCATATTTGTCTGGTTTTGGTATCAGGGTGGCTTCATAGAATATGCCTGGGAGTATTCCTTCCTCTGCAATTTTTTGGAAGAATTTCAGAAGAATAGTTATTAACTTTACTCTGAATGTTTGATATAATTCACCTGTGAAGCCATAAATTCCTGGACCTTTATTTTTTGGAATGTTTTAAATCACATTTTCAATTTCAGTGCTTCTGATTGGTCTCTTCATATTTTCTGTTTCTTCCTGGTTTACTCTTGGTAGGTTGCACCTTTTTAAGAATCTGTCCATTTATTCTAGGTTGTCCATTTTAGTGGTATACAGTTACTTATAGTAGTCTCTCATCATCCTGTGTATTTCTGTGGTGTCAGTCATAAGTTCTCCTTTTTTGGTTCTAATTTTATTGATTTGAATCTTCTCCCATTTTTTTTTTCTTGATGAGTCTGTCTAAAGATTTATCAATTCTGTTGATTTCCTCAAAGAACCAACTTTTGACTTCGTCGATCATCATTATTCTTTTCTTTGTCTCTATGTCAATTTCTGTTCTAATCTTCATGATTTCTTTCCTTCTACTAATTTTAGGCTTTGTCTCTTCCTTCTTTAGATATTTTAGATGTAAAGTTAGGTTGTTTATTTGAGCTTTTCTTCTTTCCTGAGATAAGATTATATTGCTATAAACTTCCCTCTCAGAACTGCTTTTTCTGTCTCCCGTAAGTTTTGGATTGTTGTATCTTCATTTTCATTTGTCTCTAAGTATATTTTGATTTCCTCTTTGATTTCTTCTATGATCTCTTGGTTGTTTATATAGAATATTATTTAGTTTTCAGGAGTTTGTCTTTTTCACTTTTTTTTTGTAGTTGATTTCTGGTTTCATAGCACTGTGTTCAGAGAAAATGTTTGAAATAGTTTCAGTTTTTTAAAATTTACCAAGGCTTGGGGAGTTCCCTTTGTGGCTCATTGGTTAACGAATCTGACTAAGAACGATGAGGTTGCAGGTTCGATCCCTGGCCTCACTCAGTGGGTTAAGGATCCAGCGTTGCCGTGAGCTGTGGTGTAGGTTGCAGACACGGCTTGGATCCCGCGTTGCTGTGGCTGTGGCGGAGGCCGGCGGCTACAGCTCCTGTTAGACCCCTAGCCTGGGAATCTCCATATGCCGTGGGTGTGGCTCTACATAAAGGCAAAAAGACAAAAAAAGAAAAAAATTTACCAAGGCTTGGAGTTCCCATGTTGGCTCAGTGGTAGCAAACCCAACTAGTTTCCATGAAGACTTGGGTTTGAACCCTGGCCTCGCTCAGTGGGTTAAAGGATCTGGTGTTGCTGTGATCTGTGGTGTAGGTCACAGACGTGGGCTCAGATCCACATGTGGCTGTAGTGTAGGCTGGCAGCTATAGCTCCTATTCAATCACTAGCCTGGGAACTTCTGTATGCCCTGGGTATGGCCCTAAAAAGACAAAAGTAAATTAATTAATTTACCAAGGCTTGATCTTTGGCCCAAGATGTGATTTATCCTGCTGAATGTTACATGTGCTCTTGAGAAGAATGTATATTCTGCTGCTTTGGGATGGAATGTTCTATAAATATCAGTTATGTTTATCTGGTCTAATGTGTCTTTTAAGGCCCGTGTTTCCATGTTGATTTTCTGTCTGGATGATCTGTCCATTGGTGGAGTGAAGGACGTGGTTTGTTTTGTCCACTGCTGTAACCCAGCATGTATAATAGTGCTTAGTTTACAAGGTACAAGATTTATGTAAATGTTAATATAAATATAGTCTAAATGCTGTTCACATATCTAAATTTCTTTTTTTATAACATTTTGTAATTTTTAATCTCATTTTCTTTATTTTGCTATTTTGACTTTTGACTTCCTTTTTTATTTTTTTTACCCTCTCAACTCTTGTCCCAAGTAAATTGGAAGGCACACAGTCTGGCTTTATTTATACTTGTTGATAATTTTGTGACATTAATAGCATTCTAATTCCATTGATACTATTTACATCCCATGGGAAGTTAGAAAATCAGCATAAACAAGCACTCTTAATTCTGTTTTTTCCTCTATCACCAGGTTAGGCTGGTATACAATGCTTGGTAATGCTAATAATGACTGTTTTTCCTTGGACTTTCCTCTGTTTTGGTGGAGTTGCATATCTCAGAAGTCAAGTGACATGAAGATCCTTGGCTTTCATTATTCTGGTCATGAATTAGCACCTCATTTTAGTTTCTCAGGCTCTTATTTTAAATCTCTCATCTCACTGAGACTCATCTCTAGGCCTTTCCTCTTTCAGGTTAGAAGCTGTGTCAGAATGGAAAATCTTTGGGCTCATTCATTTTTCTGCAGAGCCCCAACCAAGTAAAGGATTTTTCTGCATGTCCTTGTTTTCACCCGTATTTTGAATGTTCCTTTTCCTAAATAGAATTTTGTTTTCTTTTGTTTTATTTTTGAGGAAGATCAATTTTTTCTTATGAATTTCTTCGCATTATCCCATAATCTCAATGAAAATTGATGTATACTACTTTTCAGCATTTTCACCTTAATTTAATACTGTTTGCCACAGTTAGTACAATTATTATTGTAAATGATAGGTAATCATAGACTTGGAGCAATAGGCTTGAGAATATTCTGTAGTTTCATTATTTTTTTCCATATTTGTTTTTCTTCATTTCAAAGGGCTTCAGAAAGGGGAACTGTAAACATTATTTACTCTAACATATTATGTGCCAGCCCCCTTACTTATTATATATTACCTATTTTAGTATTTTAAAATAAATTTAAAACTAAATTTTAGGTGCTCATGTCACTATTGTATCAATCAACTATTGTGAAAATTAATTTTTAAAGACCTCAAGTATCAAGAAGAAGTAGAGAAAACTTATAAAGTGGTAACAAATTCATAATTCATCAGGTTGTTTCATTAGGCTAGCCATTAGCTGATATTATGAATGCATGTATGGCAAGGACCTAATTGTGCCTCATAATATAAATAGAGAAATACACATAGATATTTAGATCACAGTGTCTTTTCATCCTCTTTGTTGTTTGTCCTATCTCCATTTTAAGTGATTAATGAATAGACCTTTAATTATTTCTTATGAAAAAATTGTTTAGAAGATGCAGGTTAAGACCCTCTTGCTTTCACCTCCTATTCACAGTACTTAATTAAATTTTAATTTACCTTTTTGTTTCATTGAGTCAACAATAGAATGATAATCAATAGTGGTTTCTAAGAGTATTTACTAGATTGTTGATAGTGATTGGGCAGATGGTAGTGCGGGATAGACATAGGAAAAGAACAGTCAGTGCTAACTCCTAGCCCAGGAGTCTGACAGATTATATGATCCAGTTTTCCTATTACTGCCTGTAGTTGAAAACAAAGCAGAACATGACAAAAACAAACACACACACACACTCAAACAAACAGCAATTCTATATGACATTACTTATGTTTAATAACTGAAAATTACCAGTATACACACTCAGGCTAGTTTGATCTCGGGGCAATTTTTCTTTCATAGGGTTGTAAGTGCTCTCAGAAATGTGATCGTCATACTTTTCACTATTAAGTACCTTGAGTTCCAAATTCCATACACATCCACAAAATGAACAGTATTTAATTTCTTAATTTTCTTGCCTTAGAAATGCTCAGAGGGGTAATATATTAAATGTGACCATTAAAATATTAATATACTTCTAAAGACTTATTTCTGGAAGTATAGAAAATCTGCATTATAGAATTTTGTGTAATGAGACAGAATAATTACTGGTCTTTACCGGTGTGATTCAGAGAAGGAGCCATCTTCTCAATGTCTCAGAGTGATGTTTTTAGAGAGTAGTCCGTAGTTTTTCACAAAGAACCTCTTTCTTGCATTTCTCTTATTATAAAAAGCTATAAACATCATAAAATAATACATGTAATATTACATGTAAATTATGTATGTAAGAAAATGGAGGGTACTTTTATTCATTTATTTGCTAGAAAATAATTTATCTGAAGCAGAGACAGATTTTTGATTTGGAAATTTTCTCATGAGCTATAGGAATTCAGTCTCCAGAGGCTGCACATAGACTGACTACTGCCTTCTCAGAAGAGGACATGGGAATCCTGTATGACAAATAAATAGGAAAAGGGCTCTCCAGAAGAAATCCAGGATGAAAACTGTGAGGCACAAAACAGGGGAGGGAGAAAGGGTAGATGAAGGCAGAAGAATAAAGTGATAAGTTATTATTTTGCTGTTTGTGTTTTGCTAAAATCAGGGAACTATTTAAAAACCAAGGAAACGGAGTTCCTGTCATGGCACGGCAGAAAGAAATCTGAATAGGAACCATGAGGTTGCGGGTTCGATCCCTGGCCTCACTCAGTATGTTAAGGATCCAGCATTGCCATGAGCTGTGGTGTAGGTCGCAGACGTGGCCTGGATCTGACGTTGCTGTGGCTGTGGCGTAGGCTGGCAGCTGTAGCTCTGATTAGACCCTTAGTCTGGGAATCTCCATATGCCATGGGTATGGCCCTAAAAATAAAAAACAAACAAACAAAAAAAACCCCAAAAAAACAGGGAAAGGAAATAATATTTTTTGAGGTCATTGTGTAGACCCCATGAAGTATGGAAAGGGGCTCGAATTTGAGCACATGATGATCATTTTTTCCCTTGTCCCTATCTGAATTTCCTCCTTCCATATATAGGTTTGCACTTTTAGAAACTGAAAATTTTAATACAGGTCTTTCTTTTTCGTTCCTTTTTCCATTAAAAATGTATTTTAATCACCGGAGTAAAATTTTAAACCCAGATATTTTGAAGAGAACTTCCTCATAGTTCAGCCGACCACCAATTGACAATTTTTTATTTAGCGTTTTATCTACACATTTAACATGATTTTTGAATGTATATGTTTACATATGTATATTGGTATCCTAAATTCTTCTTTTTATATTATAATAATATTTTTACTCAGCCATTTTCATAATTCTTAATTTTCATTAGGATAGCTCATACTATCATACAGTTACACCTTGGACTGAATAATTATATATTTATGTGGATTGCAAGTATTCTAAAAGTAACAGGATTTTCGATAATTTTGGATTTTTGGAAATAGTGAAATTGGATTTGATGGTACACTTGAAGGTGTTATAGGCAAGATAAGATATTCTAGAACACTGGACGATCTTATGTGGAAGATGTCCTGGAGGTTATAGCTAAGAGAGAGAGAGATAGCAATGAGCCATCTACATAGATACATGTTGTATGTTACACAAGCATGTAAGTACTTAAGAGATGTCTTGGAGTTCCTGTCGTGGCTCAGTTGTTAACGAATCTCACTAGGAACCATGGGGTTGCAGGTTTGATCCCTGGCCTTGCTCGGTGGGTTAACGATCTGGTGTTGCCGTGAGCTGTGGTGTAGGTTGCAGCTCGGGGATCCTGCGCTCGGATCCCGCGTTGCTGTGGCTGTGGCATAGGCCAGCAGTTACAGCTCGGATTAGACTCCTGACCTGGGAACCTCTAAATGCCGTGGTTGCGGCACCAAAATGACAAAAGACAAAAAAAAAAAAAAAAAAAAGAGAGAGAGATATCTTAATCTGTTTGAAGTGCTCTAAACCACTGTCCAGAGACAGGAAGTTTATAAGGAACAAAAAATTTAATGTTCACAATTCTGGAGGCTGAATCCAAGACCATGGTGCCAGCGTGGTCAGATGAAGGCCCTCTTCTAGGCTGCAGACTTCTCGTATCCTAACGTGGTAGAAGGGACTAGATAGTTCTGTTGGATCTCTTTTATGAGCAGTAGTGTCACTCATGAAGCTCAACCCTCATTATCCAAGCTTTTCCAAAGGCCCCACCTACTAATACCTTCACTCTTGGGAGTTAGGATCTCAACATATAGATTTTCCTTAACTATTTTCAAGACGATTTTTTTCAATGAAAAATTGTCCTATTGGGAAGGGAAAACTAAGCAAAGTTTCCACCAGCATATTCTTATATGTTGGCAACAAGTAAGCAAACTTACTCCTTAAGAATATGTAAAGGAAGTTTTGCAAGTTGAAAGAAAATAATAACAGAAATAGAATGCAATATAGTATCTTTAATTCTTTTGAATAAAAGAAAACAATAGAACATGTAAAAATTGGGCTAATTATAATAGGCTGTTGTTCTCTTCACAAAGGTATTAATCATGTATGGTGGTTAAAGCAAAAATTATAACATCTGTTTGGTGGTTCATGTATACAGAAAGCATACTGATATGAAAATAAATACAGGGAAACCTCATTTAGAATGGAGTCAGAGGCCATGAAATGAGAGCTTTCATGCATGTACCCTCATTGTAGCCTGCATAACCATCAGGAAGAAGCAGATAAGAATTATCTTAATTAGCTCTGTTTGTGTGGAATTTTTATATAAAATTCTTTTAGTCTCAACTTTTTAATCTACGATGATAAAAATGTTGCTTTTCTTCTGGTACAAGGGAGGACACTTTTTCACAAGGGGATTTTCTGTCTTGTTTGTAAAAACAAAAAAAAATGGAAGATATCTCCCTGCCCCATCATCAATGCACAAACCACAGCCTGCAGCCAACAAGGAACTGTCAGCAACATCAAACTCTCATTCTCTTTTGTTCAAAACAATCCTCCTCAATTTTCTGCTAAAACCTAATAAAAGCTGACTTTCCCTTTGTGTATCTCAACTTGCCCATGTTCACCAAAGCTTGCCTGTCCTGAATTATTTGCTATTTCCAATAAACCTATTTTGCTGAGTTTCAAAACAATTATGTTGAAATAGTGAAGAGAGTACAGAAACCTAAATAGAAAGAAAGTTATATTGCTTCACTAATGGTAAAATATTAGCAACAATAGGCTCTGATAAGTTATGTATGTACATTGGAGACCTAGGGCAACCATCAAAAAAACTAACACAACATAATTGAAAAAAGTTTTTAAAAACAGGATAAAATACTATGGAAGTTTCAGATAAACCACAGGAAGTCAATAAAGGGGAAAATAGGGTAAAAAAACAAAAAACAGAAAATAATAAAATGGCAGCCTTAAGCCCTAAACATCAATAATAACTTTAAATGTAGCCTAAAGTCACCAAGTGAATATACAGATGTGTGAATTTGATGAGAAAACATGAAATAACTGTATGTTGTCCATAGGAAACTCACCACAAATACAATAAGGAGAATAAAAGTAAAGAATAGAAATAAATCTATTATGGTAATATTAATTTAAAAAGCACAGACTGGAGTTCCCGTCGTGGCGCAGTGGTTAACGAATCCGACTAGGAACCGTGAGGTTGCGGGTTCGATCCCTGCCCTTGCTCAGTGGGTTAACGGTCCGGCGTTGCCGTGAGCTGTGGTGTAGGTTGCAGACGCGGCTCGGATCCTGCGTTGCTGTGGCTG
>PVHT020000035.1:248448-375603 GCA_004024745.2 Catagonus wagneri | reverse complement strand
GCACAGACTATCAGATAATGTAGTGTTCAGAACAAAGAAAATTACATTATGATAAAAGGATTATTAGAGTGATTCTTCATAGAAATTACATAATGGATTAAAAAATCAGGAGTTCCTGTTGTGGCTCAGTGGGTTGAGAACCTGACTAGTATCCATGAGGATGTGAGTTCAGTCTCTGGATTGAGGATCCACTGTTGCCACAAGCTGCAGTAAAGGTAGCAGATGTGGCTTGAGTCTGTTGTTGCTGTGGCTGTGGTATAGGCTGGCACCTGCAGCTCCGATTTAACCCCTAGCCTGAGAACTTCTATATGCTGTAGGTGCGACCCTAAAAAGAAAAAAAAAAGAATCAGTTGTGCAAGAAACCAGTGATTCTAAGTGTGTATACATGAAACAACAGAGCTGCAAAATACGTAAAAACTGATTGAGGTGAGAAGAAGAAACATACAATGTATAATTTTAGTTGGCACTTTAACACACCATTTCATAAAACTAATAGACATAAAGCCAGTAAAGATATCAAATAATTGAACAACACCATCAATCAGCATCTAATTGACATTTACATAAAAATCCAACAAATAATAGCAAATAATTAGAGTGCTCATTGGAACATTTACTAAGACAGAACATATTTTGGGCCCCAGAACAAACCTTAGCATTTTTAAGAGATCAGAAATTATTTAGAATGTGATGTTTAGTGATAATGGAATAGAAAACAACAACATAAAAACAACCAAAGAATCCTCACTTAGAAGTAAAACTATTCTAAATAGCCAGCAACAAAGAGCAAGTCTCAAAGGAAAAAAATATATGCATATATACAAAAGAAGGTGAAAATACTATATATCATTTGTGGGTTGCACCTAATGCAGTATTGATAGGGAAATATATAACACATTAGAAGAGTAGAAAGGTCAGATAAATAAGTTCCTATTACAAGAAACTATACAAAACAGCAAATACACCTAAAGCAAGGAAAAGGAGGAAATAATAAAAATAAGAAAAGCCAATTATATTGAACCTGGCAACAACAGAGAAAATCAATGAAACCGAAACTTTTTCTTGGGAAACAAATCAAGATAGAAAATAGATCAACCTGTAGCAAAACTTAAAAATACAAAGAGAAGACATACATTTTAATATCAGAAGTAAAACATAAGATATAATTACAGACTCTACATACATTAAAAGGTTAAGGGAAGGTTGTGAACAATTTTACATTTTGAGGTTGCTATTAGAGTACTTGAGATATTATTTTTTTCTCTGCCATCTATTAAAATCAATTTGTTCCTAATTATATATTTAAAATGTCACATCCTTATAATATTCCTCATCTACCATGGCCTCATTTAGAGTACCCTCTAAAAAACTACTCATTGTCTGTACAAGTCATCTAGCAATTAACCATGTGTATCTTTATGATATCTCATACATTATTTTCTTAAACTGTAATTATACTTTTCTTTCATTTTAACTGCCTTGTGAGAACAGTTCATTTGTATTATAATTATATTTAGACTTCTTCAATGCTAATGTGGTATTCTGTGCATCTTTTATTCTTGTTAGAATGTGCAATGTTGGAATTGTAGCCAAACTTCCTTGAACAGGTATGTTCAAGTCCCTTTCCATTTATTTTTCAATTTTTATTGCCCTGACGTTCGCTTTCTTCTTGCTCTTCCACATAATTACCAATGTTATTAATTAATAATGACTATATTAAACTCAACGAAATATAAGAAATGGCTCTATTTCTTCCTATAAGCGTATTCTCACTTATCCGTATAATAAAACTTTCACAAGTTTTCGTGCTTTTAGTCACTCTTAGTTATAATAATGGTCTCATTTAATAATATTATATAATAGTCATCTCATTGTTTTGGAAAATATGAAATTTCACAAGTTCAGTAGTACAATTCAATTAAAAATTTTTTAATTTCATTTTTATGTTCGATTCACAGTGATTTTTCTCCTTTTAGCTTTATTTTTGCATCCAGCTCAGGAACTTATATATGAAAATGAGGATGTGATCTCTTAAGTCGTCCCTAATATCTTCCATCTTTTTCTTCCTGTCCTCTAGCTATGACATAGGGTCAAAAAAGGGTTATATTAGAGAGATAAAGGTTAGATAAAGGTTTAAATGAGTCATATTTTTATACTCCAGTCATAACTATTCACTGTCATGGCCAGCCTCAAATACTGACTCTTTCATGGGGGAACGCATGATTTCAAAGTTCTTGCCTTGGTTTGTGCCTCCTCTGACAAATGCTTTACAATAACTGCCTCTCATATCCTTTCCTTAGTTGCCCAGTAGGCTTTTATTGATGTGGTCCTTTCACCATAGCAGACAACCTTTTTGACAAAGTTTCCTTAAAGATTGTAGGAGCCAGGCTAGCTTCACCTGAGAATTTTTTGTACCCTTGCCCTGCTAGAGAGGAGGGGGGAGAGTGTATCTTCTTATCTGATAACTAATCTCTCTTTCTTCATCTATTCCATTTACTTCAACCAGTTTTCCCTTAGACTTCTCTAGGCATCAGGTTCTTGATTTAGACGCTCTGCTAAACCAGTAGGAATACACCTTAGTTCCTGCTAATGGTGTTCTACCATTTCAAGCCACATAATTCATTTTTTTTTGTTCATTCAAGAAATATTTCCTAGGTGCTTACTTTGTATCAGTTACTGTTTTCAGCACTGAAAATGTAAGTGGGGTTAATAGACTTAGCAAATAAAAATACAGATTATTAGTTAAATTTGAAATTAAACACAAATAATTTATCGGTAGTATGCTATATATGAGACATTTATACTAAAATTATTTGACTTCATCTGAAATTCAATTTGAGTGTTCTGTATTTTATCCGGCACTCCTAGGAGTGTATAAAATATACTTATTTTATATCTGTGTAGAAGACATAGTCCTGTCTTTATGGAGCTATATCCTAATAGGAAACAAAAGAAAACACAAAATTAAAAATATATACTGTATCTTAGAGTCATTAAAGTTATAGGAAAAAAATGAAATGAGATGGAGAGATAGAGTTCCAGGGGCCTAATGTGCTGTTATGTGTATTGACTATGATGTGAGTACCAGTGAGGCTTATGCATAGAGAATGGCAAAAATAAGGATAAGAGATGGATGATTAAAACATAAGAACAATAGGAAGTTCCTGTTGTGGCTCAGTGGTTAACGAATCCGACTAAGAACCATGGGGTTGTGGGTTCGATCCCTGGCCTTGCTCAGTGGGTTAAGGATCTGGCGTTGCCGTGAGCTGTGGTGAAGGTTGCAGACGTGGCTCGGATCCCGCGTTGCTGTGGCTGTGGCGAAGGCCAGCAGCTACAGCTCCTGTTAGACCCCTAGCCTGGGAACCTCCATATGCCGCGGGTGCGGCTCCACATGAAGGCAAAAAGACAAAAAAAAAAAAAAAAGACATAAGAACAATAAAGTACAAAGGAACTGAGGTGGAAGCATTCATGACTTATACAAGGGATAACAAATAAGGAAACGTTGAGTGTGGGAAAGAAAAGTGTGGGGAGAGAGAGGTTCTGGGATGTATGGGGCTTGGGCATGGGGAGTATGCTGTGCCTAAGAAGATGCAAGGTTGACTAGACTATTTAAACCACCATAAGGACTTTGGATTTTATCATTAGTGAGAGTGAGATGGGAAGGGGGGTTCCTATTGTGGCTCAGCAAGTTAAGAACCTAACTAGTATCCATGAGGATTCAGGTTCCATCCTTGACCTCTGCTCAGTGGGATAAATATCCAGCATTGCTGTGAGCTGTGGTATAGGTCATAGACGTGGCTTGGATCCGCATTGCTGTGTCTGTGGTATAGATTGGCAGCTGCAGCTCCGACTGAACCCCTAGCCTGGGAACTTCCATATGCCATGAGTGTGGCCCTAAGAAACAACAGAAAAAGAAAGAAAGAAAAGAAAAGGAGGAAAAATATGAGAAAGAGATGAGAAGGCTTTGTGGAGTTGTGAGGAAAGAAGTGCCACGATCAAGTTATCTTTCTAAATGGATTATTTTAGCTTCTGTTAAAAAAAATAGGTTAGAGAACAGTGATTGGAAAAACAGGATGAATAATTAGAATACTTTAGTAATCTAAACAAGATGGAGGCTTAGCCCAGGGACATAGTTTTGGAGAGGGGATGTGAAGAAATAAGTGAATTCTAATTGAATTTTGTAGATAGAATTGTTAGATTACTCTGATAAGTTTGATGTAAAATGTAAGAATAAAAGTTAAAGATGACTCTGATAACACTGGAAAATTTGGAAGAAAGGACAACATTTACTGCAATGTGGGAAGATTGTGAGGGGTTTGTGGGAGGGTATGGAAATATGGAGTTCAGTTTTGGACATGTTGAATGTGCAATATTAGATATCCAGTTGCAGTTAGATTTACTTTTCAGGGAAGCATTCTGGATCAGAGATAACTATTTGAGAGTTAAAAGAGTATAAATGGTATTTGACCGAAGTACAGAGGACTGACACTCCTTGAAGGAATCTCTCATTGCTGTGGTTATTTTTCTTGGAAATTCTTCACTTTTTCTGGTGAGAATGACTATTTCCAATCCATAAAAAAAGGAAGGGAAGTTCTTTGCCTTTCCTCTTACACTAACCCTTACTGTAAAATTAATGTCTCATTGACAACTCTTAATACAGTTGTGGAGAATGGCTTCCATTCAGTGACCATGAGTCTTACTCAGTTTCCTTTTTTATCCTTTGTCTTTTAGAAAATGATATCAGGTTATTGAGTACAATATGCAACATATCATTTTAATAATTTTGATTAAAACTACTCGTCAATAAGGAAAAGAGGTTCATTTCAGTATATTAAAATGACAGTGTGTCTTTTTAATTTGCCTTTAGCAATGGCTTTTTTTTTCACTTTGGCCCACTTCTGACTATGAGACTCTATACCTCATTCATATATATAATTTTTTATTGCACCCGCCATGCCTCATCAACACTTTTAAGAAAACTTCTCTAAATGCTGCCTACTCTCTTTATTATTTTTAGTTAAATATAGTGAAATTAATATTTTTTCTAGTCTGAATTGCCTAGTTAATTTACTAAGTAGCAAAAAATTTGCATAGAGCTAGTGTTTACCCTGCCAAAGACTAGCTATATGTTACTGCACAAGTCTCCTACTTTTTTTGAATTTTAGCCATCTCATTTATGAATGACAAGAACTGGAATGTGTAACTCTAAAAGTCCTTCCTGGTTTAGCATTTTATAATAATACAATAAAAATTTCAATCCCAGTAGCCTCTATAAATTCTGGTCATGTATCTTCGTCATCTCTCTCAGAAGTCTGGAATACGTTTCTCATTTCATATTATTGAATCACTTTTTATGTGAATTATATTTGATTTAAAATAAAATTCAAGGGTAGTTTTGTTCTTTTGCAGGACTCACATTTCTATGATTTTTTTTAACTTTTAGAAGCAAGCAAATGTATACTATTATACCAGAATATGATAAGTATTATAGTCAGTGTTTCATCAGATTGTGTATATAGACTCTCATTTTAGGACAGAGCTATTAAGAAGCAGAGACTTGGTTATGTGTGTAAAGTATGGAATACTGAGACCATGCAATCGATAGTAAAGAATGATGTTAGTTTTGCAAATGATATTAGATAATTAAAGTGTGAAATCTTTAGCATCCATGCTAAGTAATCATTAAAATCATATATATGTCCAGTGCAAATGAAATCAGTAGCATCTTTACAATATCAAAAATGATCAATTTTTTGCTTTTGTCACTAATATATACAAATAAAAGATGAATACCACTCACAATCCTAGTAGACTAGAGACTCTGATGGAACAGACTTTTAAATTTCAAGGTGAAGAGATGAAAAATGAAAATAAACACATTTTTATATTGTTAAGTTCCCCATGGGAATTACCTGATATATGGTGTTTTCTAAGGAGGAAAGGGATAAATTATTTGTGTGAGCTAAAGATAACTAAAAGCAAAATGACTTTCTTATTTTAAATCCAGAGAAACTGACAAAACAGTGAAACGTAGAGCTCATTCTCTTGGCTTTGCTGACAGGTTCACTTGATTTTCTTCCTGATTAGCTAAACAGTAGAATAAATATTCTAACCTGCCTTGCAATCTAAAGCAAAAATAACGTTTTTCTTTCTAAATTTTAAATTTTTCATATATGATTTAAATATCATTGTTGACTAGGAATAAATCATTTTTGGAAACATTTTCAGAAATGGAGAAATTAACTTTTTTTCTAAAACAAATGGAAGGAAGAAGTTGATCCTCACTTTATACTTTTGTAACAACATTTTACACATTTACCAATTAAATACGTTGCTATACTCTGTTGTAATTGAAATGTACAAAGAAAATCTGGTAACCCATGCATATGTAGTGGGAGAAGAAACATTTTGATAGTCTTGTCAGAGATTTTTATTTTTACTTGAATGTGGAATCTGAACCCAGATCAATTAATAGTTCATATTCTCTACATAAAGACAATTGATCTATTTTACATTTTTAATGGATATTTTACCTAAATGATTTAGAAACATGCTTTAATGATTGCAAAAATATTGGTTTGCAGAGTTATGGAGATTTCTAAATAAAAAGACTCAAAACATCTAAAAGTCTAAGTAAAATATATAAAATAACAAATGTAAAGATAGTATACATAAGGCAGTGAAGGAGAGTGTTCCTAAGAGATGAGAAAGTAGTAATTAAAATTTTTTAACTGTCCAGCTGACTACTTGGAGAATTTCCAAGCCATGGCACCAGTAAAGGAAACTAAGCAAAGACGGGTGGTTTCTTTCAGTTGAAAAGATAAGAGACCAAGGAGGTCAAAGTGGTCGGAGTGCTCAAAGCAGAGTACCGAAGTGAAACAGCTGTAAAGGGAGGATTTCCCGAGATATGCAGAGGGCCATTGTCATTTCTTAATTTGAGAACTGATCAGTGCAGGCATATGGAGAAACCACTCAAAACTGGGCTAGCTCTGTTTCTACTAGTGAGGGTGAAAAACCTTGTAGTTTAAAAGAAGCGGGTAAAGGTAGTTTCTGTTGTGGCACAGAGCAAACAAATCCTTCCATGAGGATGCAGTGGGCCTCACTCAGTGGGTTGGGGATCCGTTGTTGCTATGAGCTGTGCTATATGTTGCAGATGCAGCTCGGATCCCAAGTTGCTGTGTCTTATTTGACCCCTAGCCTGGGAACCTCTATATGCCATGGGTGCGGCCTTAAAAAGAGGAAAAAAAAAAGGCACAGGTGGGGTATTTAAGATATTTTTTGCCTCAGTAGTTGAGAAAATTAGTCCTAGGCTAAACACTGATTTAAACTTTTAAACTCTAAAGTTTAAAAGCAAGATCTAGGAAATTCAAACTGTTTCCACATAATTTAACTATGTCTAAGAATAAAACTCAAGAATATGTATGCAATTACAAGACTATCCAACATTTAACAAAGTAAAATTCACAGTCTCACTTCCAATAAAAATTACTGAGTGTGAAAATAAGTGAAAAAAATAAAACCTATCATAAGGGAAAAAATATCATAAGGGAAAATCAATGTCAACTGATACAATAACAACATAGATGATGGAATTAGTAGGTAAGGCAATTAGAACAGTTATTTTAACAGTTATTATTATATATTCAATTAAAAAGTGAACATATTAGCTAGAAACCTACGTGATATTTTTAAAAAGACTCTTGTTAAACTCTTAATTAAAAAGTATAGAGTGCCAAGTGAATTTTAAAAGAAAAAGACCCAAGTATTTTTGCTACCAGAAAAACACTTTATAAACTTAAATTGGTTAGAAGTAAAAGTATAAAGAGGGAGATATGAATACTTGGAGCACAGAGGATTTTAGGGCAAAATAAGTGTTTTGTATGTAGACATAATGGTGTATACAAGACGTTATACATTTATAAAATCCTGTAGAATTGTTCAACACAGTGTTGCACACTAATGTACAACTGTTGTTCACTAAGTAAGCCCTAATGTAAACTATAGACTTCAGTTAATTAGATATTGATATTGATTCACCAGTTGTAGTAAATGTACCACACTAATGCAAGGTGTTAATAATAGAGGAAACTGTGCATAGGAGAGGCAGCAGATCAAAGCTTTCTGAACTCTTGGCTTGTTGGAAGAGGTCATCAAAAGTACATGGCCTCTGGCTGACCTATGTACTGACCTGAGCAATTGGAGGATCCATAGTTTTCAGTGTTCAGTTTTAAAATACAACACCCATAGCATAATCCATGGAGAACAACTGTAAGTTGAATTTTAATAAATTAAAATTTTTTTGTTCTGCCAAAGATACTGTTAGAGAGTGAAAAGACAACCACAACCAAGAGAAAATACTGCAAAACACACATTTCATTAATACTTCTTACAACAAATATATCATTAATTCTTAAAACTCAATTCAAATTCTGTGCAAAAGATCTGAAAAGATTCTTCACCACAGGAGATGTTTAGATAATATATAAGCATTTGAGAAAATGCTCAGTACAATTTGTTATTAAGGAATTTCAATTTACAGCAGTGAGATACCTCTGTACATCTATTACAATGGCTAATACCCAAAATATTGGAGATACCAAATGCCAGTGATGATGCAAATTATAGTATCACTATGTGATTCAGCAGTCATGCTAATGGTTATTTAACCAACTGATTTGAAAAATCATGTCTGCACAAAAACTTCAATTTGAATATTTATAGAAACTTTATTCATAAACACAAACCTGAGAGCCTCTGAGATGTCCTTCAATAGGTGAATGAAAAAGCAAACTGTAGTAATCTTTACAATGAAAATTCTGATATAAACAGATAAGAGCTATGAAAACACAGAGACATGGATAAAACTTCAAGGCATATTGCTAAGTGAAAAAAATCCAGTCTTAAAAAGCTACGTACTATATGATTCCAATTATATGATATGATGAAAAAGGCATAACTATTGTGACGAAGAACAGATCATTGATTGCCAGTGATTCAGGATCATGGGGCTGAATAGGTGAACCACATGAGATTTCTTAAAGGTAGTAAAACTATTCTAAATGATCATATAATCTATGAATACAAACATGTATTTTTTAGAAATCATGGTGTACAAAGATTAAGTTTCATGTATGCAAATTTTAGAAAATTATCCCAGGATGAAATGCAGAAGATGACAAAATTTTAGCATTTTACAAATATATGGAAAAATCTCACCAAAGGATGTGGAGGGATAAGATAGTAACCTAACAGGAAATAATATTATTGAAGAAAATTAGAAGTGTCACTCCAGTGAACATGCAAATGATAAATGAAAGAGTCTTAAGGAGACAGTTTTAGTGGTCTGGATAGAAGATGAAAGTACCCACAAGCTAAAGCCTAAACCAAGAAAAAATCCCTATCTCCGATTTTGTAAAGGCTGAGAGAGGTGAGGAAGCTGCAGAAGAAAAGTTTGAGGCTAGCAGAGTTTGGTTCAAAAAGTTTAAGGAAATAAACTGTCTCCATAACATAAAAGTGCAAGGTGAAGCAGGAAGTGCTGGTGTAGAAGCTGCAGAAAGTTATCCAGAAGATCTAGCTAAGATAATTAATGAAGGTGGCTATACTAAACTAGAAATTTTTCATGTAGACAAAACACCCTTGTATTGGAAGGAGATGCCATGTTTGACATTTATAGCTAGAGAGGAGAAGTCAATGCTTGTCTTCGATGATTAACAGGCCAGCTCTCTTATCAGTGGCCTATACAGCTGGTGATTTTAAATTGAAGCCAGTGTTCATTCACCATTTCAAAATCCTAGAGCCAGAGTTCCCTTGTGGTATAGCAAGTTAAGGATCCAGTGTTGCCACTGCAGTGACTTGGGTTATTGCTGTGGTGTGAGTTCGATCCCTAGCCCATGAATTTCCGCATGCTGCAGGAGCAGCGAAAAAACAAAAGAAAATAAAATCCTAGAGCCTTAAGAATCTGCCTATGCTCTCTAAATGAAACAACAAAGCCTGGATGACAGGACATTTGTTTACGACATGGTTTACTGAATGTTTTAAGCCCACTGTTAAGAAGTACTGATGAGAAGAAAAGATTCCTATCAAAACATTTCTGCTTGTCGACAATGGCCATCCAAGGACGCTGATGGAGATAGTGAGATTCACGTTGTTTTCATGCCTGCTATCACAACATCCATTTTGCAGCCAGTAGATCAAAGAATCATTTCAACTTTCAAGTCTTATTATTAAAGAAATACATTTCATATGGCTCTAGCTGTCATGGATAGTGATTCCTTTGATGGATCTGGAAAAAGTAAATTGAAAACCTCTGCAAAGGATTCACAGTTTTAGACCCCATTAAGAGCATTCATTATTCATGGGAAGAGGTCAAAATATCAACACTAACAGAAGTTGGAAAGAAGTTGATTCCAGCCCTCATGGATGACTTTAAGGGGTTTGAGATTTCAGTGGAGGAAGTAATTGCAGATATGGTAGGAAGAGCAAGAAAACTAGAATTTAAAGTAGAGCCTGAAGATGTGACTGAAATGCTGCAATTTTGTGATAAAATTTTAACAGATATGTTGCTTCATGAACAAAGACAGTGGTTTCTTAAGAAAAATCTACTTCTGGTGAAGATACTCTGAAAACTGGAAATGACAACAAAGAACTTAGAGTATTACATAAACTTAGTTGATAAAGCAGTAGCAGTGTTTGAAAGCATTGACTCCTATTTGGTAGTTTTACTGTGGCTAAAATGCTATCAAACATCATAGGATATTATAAGAAATTGTTCATGAAAGGAAAGTCAATCAGTTCAGCAGACTTCACTGTTGCCTTATTTTAGGAAATTGCCACAACTACCCTAACCTTCAGCAGGTAGCGCTTTGATCAGTCAGTAGCCATTAAGACAAGACCTACCAGCAAAAAATGATGACTCACTGAAGGCTCAGATCATTGTTAGTATTTTTTAGCAATAAAGATTTTTCTAAATTAAGGTAATTACATGTTTAGACATATTGCTGTTGTACACTTAATGGACTACAGGATAGTGTAAATATGACTTCTATACTGAGAACCCAAAAAAACTTAGTGTTACTTGATTCGCTGTGGTTGTCTAAAACTAAACCCACAGTGTATCTGAGATATGCATGTAAATCAGGAATCTAATAGCATATGCAGTTTGGATAATGTTTGAGGGCCCTGCCTTTTCCAAATTCCCAAAGTAATAGCTAAACAAGCCTGTGTTAGCAACATAGGGGTGTTACTTACACTGGGTAGTCTGTCAGGCACTATTCTAGGTGCTCTAAACCCATTAACTCATTTAATATTTTCAGTAAAACTAAGGGATATGTATATTATTATTGTTGGGAAATAGTTCTCTATGGTTCTCTCATATTTCTGTGTGTTTGATGACAGCTTTTATTCCAGGCAATCTTTTCCCATGCATGTTAGTATAAAACAACCTTTGGAAATAGAGATAATGTCTCCTTCATAGGCAGAGGGGAGATTTGTTTACTTTCAAGAATAATAAATATAGGAGTTACCGTCGTGGCTCAGCAGAAACGAATCTGACTAGAAACCATGAGGTTGCAGGTTCGATCCCTGGCATCGCTCAGTGGATTAACGATCTGGCATTGCCGTGAGCTGTGGTGTAGGTTGCAGACGTGACTTTGATCTGGCATTGCTGTGGGTCTGGTGTAGACTGGCAGCAACAGCTCCGATTAGACCCCTAGCCTGGGAACCTCCATATGCTGCAGGTGTGGCCCTCAAATGGCAAAAAAAAAAAAAAAAAAAAGAATAATTAATATAATGTCTATATTTGAGAAAAATTGGTCCAGTTTCCTAGCAAACCCCTTATATAACTGGGATATTTCCTAAACTTAGGTTTCCTTAGTTTGCGACATAAACTTCTATATAAATAGCATTGACCTGGACCCATTGCTACACAGCCCTTAAGGTATTGGGGGCCCAAGAGACATTCATGTTACCTTATATTCTACTATCAAATTTGTATTTATACCACACACTTTTTTATGTTCTGTGGGAACATGAAGATCATACTGTCTGCAGTGCCATGAATAATAGAGTCCTTTGTGACTCAAGAGGTCCTGTCTCCTGCCAGCATCTATGAAAATGCAGTATTTAACTTGTTATCTTGCAAGCAGGATGAAATCTAAGATTCTTCATGGTTCTTGACAAGCATTATCAGCAAATCCATTTTTTTCCAGTTCAGGAAACGGATTCACTCTATGTTAAGAGACTTGTCCAAGGTCACATGGAAAGTGGGGAAGTTGGATTTTGAATTTGAACATTCTCGTTCAAGACATTGAACACATAACCATGATGTGGTACTCTTACCAAAAAGCTTTCAAAAATACGTGAAATTGACTACATACATTGGAAATAATGTCAAAGATCTATTTGCTCTGCTAAACAGTAAAATTGTCAACTTTTGATCGATCTAAAAAACAAAATGAAAAGTGTCTGCATCTTCTCAAAGAAATGTTCAAGTTCTATAAATCCCTTTCCCCCTATCCATTGAGATCTCCCCCACCCCTCTATCTCTGCCAGGAGTCCTAGTTAATGTTCCAAAAGACGGAAATATGCAATCATTGTCAAGGGCAGTCTGATTAATTTTGCTGAATAGAGTGTCTTTCTAGCCGAAGGTTATTTTTTAATGAGCAGTCACATGTGCTGTAACTCTTGCTCTGTTGAATCTTAGCAGCACTGACAAGAATGTAGAATGGGCCAGGAGATCTGATACACTTGTTAAGTCTGGAAGTCCCCCTGACGAATTTTCACCCATCTTGTGTTTCTTTTCCCCTAACCAAAGGAAGCTTATTTTTCCCTTTCCAATCTGAAGACCTTTCTCTTTGAGACAGAAACAAAAAGTTTAACTTTCTTTGCTTTACTTGTTAGCATTCAATAAACTGTCCTCATCCTTAGGTCTCTCTATTCTTTGAAGTTTCCCTGATTCTAATTGAAAAACAATTCCCTCTTGACTCTTACAATTTTTAATCAAATCATTCATGTTACCTTATATTTTACTGTGAAATTTGTATTTATATCACACACTTTTTTATGTTCTTCATTCCATGTATTAAAGAAAAACAACAGAACATCTGAGATCTTTGGGAAGGTCACGTGAAAACATTATTTTCTGGGTATGAACTTACATTGTTGCCTCCTCTTAGAACTCTCTTTCCTCAACCATTCCCCAACTAACTCTTACACATTCCTACAGCCATCATATGAACTTCATTTACCAAGGATATCTTCCCTTCAAGTCCAAGTTAGGGGGTCCACTTACACGTACTGTGTTATCATTCACTCCCTCTGAACACACAGTACTTGTGACTCTGTTTTTATTGACTACGTTCTTCTTTCTATTCTCCATTAGATCATAAGCTCTACAAGGAAAGTAATTCTTTCAATAGCTCTAAACATAGTGTCTGCCATATAGCAGTAATTTAAGTATTTATTGAATGAATAAAGGAAATGTGGTGCTTTATTCATACATCCCAATTCCTCCTTGCTAAAACTTGCAGTGTGTTATTAATTACATAGTCCTGGTTGCTGTTATGAGTGCTTTCTAGTGCAATCTATCTTGGCTTCAGAAGCTTATACTAAAAAATCTTATCTCTTTTTCTATGTGAAGTTGTAGAATCTGCTATCCAAAATACTGAGACATACATGCTTTTATCCAGCCTTTCCTTCCCTATCACAGTTTCTAAAACAAAATGGTAATTTTTGTTCAGTGTTTGTCAGTTTTGAATTGACTTCAACTTTGACAGTCATTTTTTCTTTGATGTTCAGGTCAGAATCAGAAGAGCACTAAAATTCCCTGATAATTTTCCCTGTTACTTGGAAATGATATTGTTAGCAAAGAAACTGAGAAATTATTGTTTGAATGAGCTTGTTGGTTAAATGAGCTTGTTTTCAGATTGTTGAAAACTCTTTTCACCTCTCTCAAGTCACTTACCTATATTAACATATGTTAATAGTCCTATTTATTAATATAGGCATAAAACATATTAATGTACTTTATGAAATACCGTATAACATGTATATGTTTATTGCCTATATTATATTTATTATTATATTTACTAGAAGTCAATATAAATTAACTGTGCAAGCAGTTGTACAGCAGATTGGTGAATAGTACAAAAGTGTCATTTATAAAAGTTCAGCTATACTTAGAATATAATGCAATACTTCTGAGGATCATTTATTAACTAAAATAAAAACATTTATTGAATACCTACTACGTACTAACACTGTTCTTGTGTGTGGTGATTCAACAAGGAAAAGATCAATAAAATTTCAGCTCTTATGAATCTTATATCTGCAGATAAAGTAAAAAAATATAATTTCTATAAATGAAAAATTTTAAATATCGAGTATAAGAAAGATACAGAGCCAAATTGGGTAAAAGAGTGGCACCTATTTTCAAAAAAAGTTAAGGAAAGCCTCTCTTAAGAAATTAAATGTTAGTAAATTTATTAATGCTATGGAGGAGCCAATCATGTAAATACTCTTGCACTTACAGTAGCATCTTCTATATAAATTTATTTTATTCTATGCAGCCATAATATCCTTTTAAACTGCACATCCATATATGATCACAGTGCTTCATTCCTTAAAATTTATCAGTGACTCAGTGAACCATCTAATCCTTTAATGTGGTTTTTATCATTCTCTACCCATGTCTTTCCCAACTCTTTAGCTAGGCTACTTCACTTTGTTCACTCTCTAATAATTAATTCCGGTTATTTAAAAAATCTAGAGCTTTAAAGGTATTCTCTCATATTTCTCATGTTTTCTTTGCCTGGAATACTCATTTTAGTGTTCAAGAGCTCTCAAAGTGCTTTTAGAGTTTATCTGTTATGAGTAAAAGTGTGATGAACCTTCTTGTACATGTGTTTTGTGGATGTAAGATTCACTTCTCTTTGGAGTGGAATTCCTAGATTTTTGTGTCTTTTGAGAGGAAGGATTTTTTGGTTCAGTTTCTGCTTTAACTTCTTTAATGTATAGAGTAGATTGATATTTTATATGTCAACTTAGTTTAGGCAAGCTAAAATAAATAAACCAAACAAACTGTAAAAACAAAAAGTATCATGGGTTTTTCCTGGTGCTTACAGTTTGAGGGAAGTAATAAAAGTTATTTAGAACTATAAATCTCTAAATCTCAGAGTTCCCATTGTGACTCAGTGGTTATGAACATGACTAGTTTACATTGAGGACATGGGTTCAATCCCTGGCCCTACTCAGTGGGTTATGGATCCGGCGTTGCTGTGAGCTATGGTGCAGGTCACAAACGTGGCTAGGATCCCATGTTGCTGTAGCTGTGGTTTAGGCCGGTAGCTATAACTCCCATTCAGCCCCTAGCCTGGGAACTCCCATATGCCACAGGTAAGGCCCTTAGAAAAAACCAAAAACCAAAAAACAAACAAAAAAAAGGTTATTAGAAGTATAAATCTCCTTGTAAAACAGAAGTTTTTTTTTTTTTAATTTTTTATTCTTACCTCAACTCTTCCCTAGACAAGTACAGTTTCCCATGTCTGTAATTAAATAGGGCCCTGCTGGTCAATGTTCCAACAGGTCTTTGGATAAAAGAATTCAGCTATTTTTCCTTCAAAGCAGACATACATTCTGCTGAACTGAATAGCCGCAGTGTCCATGTTAATGACAGAATTTTACAACTATCCAAGGGGCTCCATTCAGCTTCTGCCAGATAACACTACCCCACTTCCTTTTGGCAATATCCGGTCATTAGAGGCAAAATTGGCTTATCTGTATATGGAAAGACAAGAGTGTAAAAAATTTAAAAGCAGATTATTGTGTCTGATTCATTTTTGTATACTCAGCTGTCTATATGGTGTCTGTCACAAACTAGTGCTCGGAAATGCTTGAAACAAAAATAACTTTGAAAAATTGGTAAAGGGCATAGAAGAAACAGAATTCTCTCATTTCAGTTTCTCTTCGCAGTGGTTTAGGATGAGAAATGCATCTAAGTGAATAATTTAGTGACATATGCCTTTTTAATGTTATGAAAGCTTTCTGATAAGTGTAGAAAACATCAGCATTGTCACACCAAATTAACTAGGTTGAGGCAATTCCAGGATAAATGTCTTCTTAGAAGCCAAAATTGTGGTTTGATTTGAAAATTAGGTGAACATCAGGCAAATCTTAAATGTTCGGGAAACTTAAACCAAAAGTTTTATTCTATATACTCACAGTTGTGTTCCATAATGATTATTATGCATAGAAAATCATAATTTGGCGTGGCTGGATCCAAACAATAATATTAGACAAAATATTGCATGACCATATAATAACATAGCTTTCTGGATAATAAAAGGGTGTAGCAGCCGTAAAACTTTTGATAACTTGTCCCTAGTACAGCTAGTTAAAATGTCTCAGTTAAAGTGGACAATTTCCATATAAAATATAAGTTCACCATATATTTAGTAAAGGAACAATGAAAACCTTAAATTCCAAATAGGCAGAAAGATAATCATTCTCTTCTTTGAAAAAGTGAAACCTTTAAAAAGTTTTGTTGTTAATGGGGTGATCAAAACTGTTTGGTTAAGGAGGTTAATTTTCCAGGTGAACAAGGTGACTTGTCAAGAAAAGGAATTAAGGCTAAAGCTATTGTAGAGGAGTTAATTTTGTACAATCTGTGAAAGATACTGGACCCTTTCATTTTCCTTCATGTCATCTAAACAGGAATTTAATTGGCTACAATGTAGTTCAATTGAGCCAATAAAAAGTATCATTGATTACAATCTCTATGGAACTGTAATGACAACTATTTTTTACTGTATCGGCAGGCAAAATTTCATTTTCTCTTCGTCTCAGGTCACTTACCACCCAAATGAGCAATTGTTAATGGAACCAGATCATTAGCTCCTGCTGTACTTACTGATTTCCGTGTCATTGCTTGAGTGCACATTTCAGCGGACAGAGGGTATTCCAGGATGGCTTCTTCTTGTATATGAGGACGAAATTTGAGTTTTGAAAAATGGCTCCACTTATAGCATGAAGAATTACCTAACTGAAAATGCTGACCACTGAGTTGGGAAGACTAATGGCTGAGAGTAAGAAGGCTGGTTCTTGCCTGCCAAAGGAATAGGAGAAAAGTATGAATTATTCAAGATAAAGCAAATAACAATAATAATAACAATGATAAAATACTACTAATAATTATACCATACAAAGTTAATGGTTATTGTGAATGTACTTTGTTCCACGTAATATGTTAAATGATTTACATAGATTAGCTTGATTAGCTGTCCAACAACACTCCAAAGTAAATATAAAATTTCAAAGATAAACTGAGGACTAGAGGCAAGAACATTCTGAACAAAGACTTTAAATGAATAGAACAAAGCTAAAGCTCTTGACTTGTCAAGAGGCCACACTGCCATTTACTAGTAGTGTCCCATAACATTTTATTCTGTTATTGTATTTTCAGGTGTCTTGTTTCTTTGCTGTTATTTATTATGAAAGCAATTTTATTTATTTCCAGTGTCTCCTACTTGAACTGTAAGCCATTTAAAAATTAAGTTATAGTGGGAACTCATTTTTTAAGGAGAATGGCTGAATAAATGAAAAACAGTTCACCTATAGTTTTCAGTAAGAACATAAACATTCAATAACATCTTGTATCTCAAATTAATCAAAATATTACATGTTCTAATTACTTTTTCTTTCTGTTATTCCTGGGTTGCTAGATATATTGTTAAGTGCACTTTAAATATACTCTTATGTCTTCCTGAGGACATGAGTTAAGAATACTGGTATAAATTCAGTATTTGAAATGTTTTAAAGGAAGGAATCTTTTGGTGAATTCCTTCATAGAGTGAAAAATGTTTTATTTCTATTTATCTTTAGTAGATCAGATTTTTGGTTTTAGTGAACTCCAATCAACTTTATGAAAGTAAACATATCTCCTTAGTAATTGAAGGAGCAAAAGAAATAACCGAGGATCAAAAAGGAATAAAGCACAAATTATGCAAATAGTAGCTCGTGAGCACACATATCATACACACTTCACACACTCAACTTTGTTATTATCTTTTGAAGTTCAAGGTATAGGAAGTAATGGGTTATAGGAAGATACACACACACACACACATGAAATGTGGTTGGCCAATTAATTTTAGTATTCAAAGTATCCCAATTCACTCCTAGACCCTTTTGTAAAGGAGTAACCATCGCAGGGGAGGTATATATACTTTTCACTGTAAAAGGAAAGGCAGTGAGTAGAAGTAATCATATAGAAAAATCATGATATACCTGGTCATCAGTGGTGCTCCAGAAGAGGTACAAGGTGTTAATTCCAATTTAAGAAAATAAGACTTGATCCATTAAAACACACACACACACACACACACAAACACATACCACAAAAACAATACAATGTATTATATACTTAACAAAAACTAAGTACATGTAATTAATTTGAAAAAATATTCAACATAATGTTTGGTATGTTCGACAGCAAAATCCTATGTTTATTTTAATTAATTAATTTGCCTCAGGCAAATTCCTTCTCTCCTAGCACTGTTTTTCCCTCTGTCTCACCATCCTTTGTCTTACCTGCTATTCTAAAGAAGGGACTTTTCTTTCCAAGTCCTTGTCCTTGCTTTTGACAACACTCTTTGCTTTCCACAACATTCACAGCTAAACAGAGCTCAAACTGCAGTGAAGGAACAGGCACCAGTGTCCTATGGGCCATACAAGTCAGTGGCTGGGTTTGGGTAATTCAGCCTTATCATCTCACATGAATGAATATAGCCAAGGAGCAGTGGTAACTAGAAAAATGAAAAAAAAAAAATGTAGCCTGCTGCAGAAGGAAAAATTATGCACAGATAGTATGTGTAATGAAGCAGTAAATTTCTTAAGAAGAACTTCGAGTTCAGAGGACATCTGCTAGGAGTATTCATTGCTGACCCTCCCTCATAGTAGAGAACCAGTTGCCCCTGAGATAGACAAGCCTGTGTTCCTGTCCCTCAGAAGTATGTTGGATCTGGTAATTGTGAAGTTGAGCCTGTTCATTCATTGTTTTAGCAAACGTTTATTGATCATTTAACATAGATTTAGTAAAGTATGTAAATTGAGATCTCTGACCATAAGGGAAGTTGCAGGGTAACTGAAGAACTAAAACCCGCACATACCAATATAAACTATTCTTTTAATGCAGTGTGTCATGGAGTTCAGAATTACTAGCATTAGAAGTAGACCTTAGAAGTTCTCTATTTTGTTTTCAGCCGTATTCTCAAATGGTGGGGTTTTATGGAAGTACTTAAAGAATTAATACCAGTATCAAGGGAAAAGCCAGATTCATCTAAATACCCTCTTCCTCCCATTTCATAGAGAAGCTGAGTTGACATTAGTATCTCAAGAGCATTTTCTAGTAATTAGCAGAGCTGAGTCAGGAATAATTAAGTGCCAGTGTGTGGTAAAGGTAATATGTACTGCCTGGTTTCAGATGGAAGAGGCATTTGATCAATACATACATAGCACAAAAGCATTCCTAATCACTTTTGAAGGCCAGGCACTAAATATTATCCACAAGTGAACATACCATGTTAAGGATTGTATGCTGAAAATACTTAATTTTAGACTGTTTAGTAAGGGCTGAATTTGCCCTTCTATTTTTCTATCGTAAGGGGCTCAAAAACAAAAAAAAAACCAAAAATGTTATGCCAAGGATCAGGCTCATTGAAGTATTAGCATAAGTAGTATGTAATTAGGAAGTCTAGCATATGAAGTCATATGATTACAAAGGTAAAAGGAAATCTACATTTTTTCCACAGCTTATCTCCTTTAGCACAGATTATTAAAAATAGTCCTCTTTTATTTTCATTGGGCTTTCCAAACTAATTTTCTGTATAAGTTTAATAGACTTACTAGACTAAACAGAATTTTATTTCCTCAAACCGTCTTTATATATATTTATGCAGTCATTCACTTAAAAATTAGTTGAGAAGACACTATAATATAGTTGTTTGGCACATGGTTTCATGAGTAGATTCACTGTTTACATTCAGTACTCACTACGCACGAGTGCTAAAACAAGTTCTTTAACTTCTCTAATCTTCAGTTATGTCTTGTTAAAAAAAGGGTTTACAGTGGCATTGATCTTTCAGTATTTTTATAAAATTAAAATTATATATTTAAAATATTAGCACAGTTTGAAACACTTAATAAAACTGAAGAGTTGATAGTGATTAATTCCTATGAGGCACTGTGCTAAATGCTACACATTCAGGCTTATGTTAAGATATATATATATATATATACACATGATCATTACTTTTAAAATATAAACTTAGGAAAAACTTAGCCCCAGTGAATTTACTTCTGAGTAGTGGTGGAAGATGAAGAGGAATTTAAACTGAAGCAAAAAGCAATGGTATAATAATTATAATGGGTAAATTCTTTTTTGTATGTTTTCTAATATTTTTCCAATGACTAAATGAAAAAGGTAATGTTATGTTCAGGGAACTATAAGAACACAGTCAAGGAGTTCCTGTTGTGGCTCAGTGGTTAACGAACCTGACTAGCATCCATGAGAATGTGGGTTCAATCCCTGGCCTCACTCAGTGGGTTAAGGATCCGGCATTGCCATGAGCTTTGGCGTAGGTCACAGACGTGGCTTGGAT
Organism: Catagonus wagneri; assembly: GCA_004024745.2. NCBI lineage: Eukaryota > Metazoa > Chordata > Mammalia > Artiodactyla > Tayassuidae > Catagonus > Catagonus wagneri. Next base: position 354,952 of record PVHT020000035.1, on the reverse strand, counting down.
CCTGTGTTGCAATGGCTATGGTGTAGGCTGGAGGCTACAAAAAAAAAAAAAAAATTCCCCTGTGGCACTTCAGGTTAAGGATCCAGTGTTGTCAGTGCAATGGTTTGAGTTGCTGCTGTGGTGTGGGTTCCATCTCTGGCCCAGAGAATTTGCACATGCTGTGGGCATGGCAAAAAATAATAATAATAATAATAATAATAAAAAGAAAAAAGAGAAAGTGAACATGAACACAGTTGATGGTGAAGTTGATCTGCTCTGGAAATCTAGAGTCAAACAGCTCTGGAAAGTTGTTTCTGATTGAGATTCTCCATAAATGCTTCAATTCTTTCTAGAACTCAGAGGTAGGCCAATTCAAGATTGAGGGAGTCCTTAGAAACTTGTACTGAGAAACATAAGCCTCTCTGTTTTAGCTTGGGCTACCGTAACAAAATACCATAGACTTGGCTTCACAAACAATACACATTTTTCAAAGTTCAGGAGGCTGGGAAGTTCAAGATCAAGGTGCTTACAGATGTGGTTCTTTGTGAGGTTCTCTTTCTGACTTGTAGATGGACACCTTCTTGCTGTATCCTCACATGGCTGAGAGAGGAATATCTGGTGTCAATTTATCATTTCGTAAAGGCACTATTCTTGTCATGAGGCTCTACTTCATGATCTCATTCAAACGTAATTATCTCCATATACCATACCTTCTCCTGTTATCACATTAGATATCAGGAATTCAACACGTGAATTTGAAGGGTATACAATGTTCAATCTATCATACTACACTTAATATAACTGGATTTTTTTCTATGCTAGGTTGGATATGCTTTTTTTCTTTCTCATGGGTTACCTAAACCTTTTTCAACTGTCAGACTTATATGCATAAAATAATCTTGGAAACTGAGAACCATACACATTTGAATTGCTTTTTATTAAGCATCACAAAATTGAGTTTAATTTATTCTCAGCTCTTTAAGAGTAACAACTCTGCCTTGTTTCATGGTTTGTTTCCATTGTTTATAACAATGCTTGATAAATGAATGAAATTAATACAGTTAAATTCCTTTGTCCTATTTAACAGATTGTGAAAGGTGCTACTAAAAGTAAAAACTGGAAAAGGATACTTTTTTTCTTCTGAAGGAGCTTATAATATGGAGACAGACATATAAATTATTAATGTTTGCAAGGTAAAATGGTGTAGCTACTTTAAGAATGGCAATTCATGGAGAAAGATAAGAAATGATACATTGATTAGTCTAGATCAGAATTCTTCCTAAGGAAAATCTGAAATATGGCTTAAGGAATTAATAGGATTTTGTAGTTCTTTCACGGATCCGTGGGTTAAGGATCTGACATTGTCACTGTTGTGGCTTGGGTCATTGCTGGGTTGCAGGTTTGATCCCTGGCCCAGAAACTTCCAAATGCTTTCTTGTTAAGTAGAGATGTAGGGAAGGTTAGGGAAACTGTATGAAGAAGGCTACAGAGGTATGAAAATGTTTTTTTAACAGGCAGGTATGGAGATGGTAAAGTTTGTTACAGAACATACAACTTGGAATGGTAGTTTATGACTAGACTCTGGAAATGGAAAACCTAGAACACAATTCTAAAATTGTGGGGATTTTTCTCTAGGTAATGGGAGATATTGAAGGTTTTAGGTAAAGGGACAAATGTGTCTTAACTAAATTTTTAGCAAGATAAGTCAGAAGATGATATTACAGATAGATTGGGGAAATAGAATGGCTAAGTCTAATTCAATAATTCAAAAAATATAATTTAGGTAGGAACTGCTAAATGATAGAATGGAGAGTGACAAATGAAAGAGCTCTTATTGTAATAGAAATAGCACTTGGTATCAAAATGGCCATGATTAAAATTCTACAAATAACAAATGCTGGAGAGGGTGTGATTGGTGGGAATGTAAATTGGTGCAGCCTCTATGGAAAGCAGTATGGAGGTTCCTTAAAAAACTAAAAATAGAGTTACCATATGATTCAGCAATCCCACTCCTGGGGATATATCCAGAGAAATCTCTAATTTAAAGTAGGCTCTCTTACTCCAGACTGTATTAAGAAGACACACAAGGCAGTCTATAGATTGAATGCAATCCTTATCAAATTAGCAATGACATTAATTACAGAACTAGAGCAAAATGTTTTAAAATTTGTCTGGAAATACAAAAGACCACAAATAGCTAAAGCAATGTTGAAAAGAAAAAACTAGACTGGAGGAATCAGGCTCCCTGACTTCAGAGTGTACTGCAAAGCTACAGTCATCAAAAAGTATGGCATGACACAAAACCAGAACTATAGATCAATAGAACAGGATAGAAAACCCAAAAATAAACCCAAGAACCTATGGTCAACTAACCTATGACAAAGAAGGTAAGATCATACAGTGGAAGAAAGATAGTCTCTTCAGTAAATGGTCTTAGGAAAACTGAACAGCAACACCTAGAAGAATGAACTTAGAACACTCTGTAACACCACATACAAAAATAAACTCAAAATGGATTAGAGATCTAAATATAAGACAAGATACTATAAAATTCCTAGAGGAAAAAAAATAGGCAGAATAGTCTTTGAAATATATCATAGGAATAGCTTATTTGATCCACCTCCTAGAATGAGGTCAATAAAAACAAAATCAGTGGAACCTAATTAAGCTCAGAAAAGATTTTGCCCAGCAAAGGAAACCATTAAAATAATGAAAAGACAACCCACAGAATGGGAGAATATCTTTGCAAATGATGTAACAGACAAGAGCCTAATCTCCAAAATATACAAACAGCACACACAACTCAACAACAACAACAAAAAAACACAATCAAAAAATGGGCAGAAGACTGAAGTAGACATTTATCCAAAGAAGACATACAGATGGCCAACAGGCACGTGAAAAAATGCTTGACGTCACTAATTATTAGAGAAATGCAAATCAAAACTACAATGAGGTACCACTTCACACCAGTCAGAATTGCCATCATTAGCAAGTCAAAAAAACTGGGTCATTTTGCTTGTATAACAGAAACTTCAGGAACACTATAAATCAACTATAATAAAAATTTTAAAAAGAAAGTAAAGCAGAGAAAGACTAGGAAAAATAAACTAAAACAGAATACGTGCCAATGCTCATTGCAGCACTATTTACAATAGCTAGGACTTGGAAGCAATCTAAATATCCATTAACAGATATATAGATAGAGAAGGTGTGGTAAATTTATACAATGGAATATTAGCCATAAGAAAGAGTGAATAATGCCATTTATAGCAACATGGATGGACCTCTAGGTCCATACTAAGGCAGAGAAAGAAAAATATTATCACTTTTATGGGGAATCAAATTTTTTATTTTTTATAATGATTTTTATTTTTTCATTATAGCTGGTTTACAGTGTTCTATCAGTTTCCTACTGTGCAGCAAGGTGACCCAGTTACACATACATATATACATTCTTTTTTCTCACATTACGATGCTCCATCATAAGTGATTAGATAACAGTTCCCAGTGCTATACAGCAGGATCTCATTGCTTATCCATTCCAAAGGCAATAGTTTGCATCTATTAACCCTAAACTCCCAGTCCATCTCACTTCCTCCCCTTCCCTCTTGGCAACCATAAATCTGTTCTCCATGTCCATGACTTTCTTTTCTGTGGAAAGGTTCATTTGTGGCATATATTAGATTTCAGATATAAGTGTTATCATATGGTATTTGGCTTTCTCTTTCTGACTTACTTCACTCAGTGTGAGAGTCTCTAGTCCATCGATGTTGGTGCAAACGGCATTATTTTGTTCTTGTTTATGGCTGAGTAGTATTCCGTTGTGTATATATACCACATCTTCTTAATCCATTCATCTCTCAATGGACATTTCAGTTGTTTCCATGTCTTGGCTATTGTGAATAGTGCTGCAATGAACATGCAGGTGCGTGTGTCTTTTTCAAGGAAAGTAGAATTTAAATATCATACAGGAGTTCCCATCATGGCTCAGTGGAAATGAATCTGACTAGCATCCATGAGGAGATAGGTTTGATCCCTGGCTTTGTTCAGTGGATTAAGGATCTGGCATCGCTGTGTGCTGTGGCGCAGGTTGCAGATGTGCCGCAAATCTGACGTTGCTGTGGCTGTGGTGTAGGCGATCAGCTATAGCTTGAATTTGACCCCTAGCCTGGGAACCTCCATATGCTGTGGGTTCGGCCCTAAAAAGAAAATAAATTAAATAAATAAATACACACATACATACAAATGAATTCATTTACAAAACATACATTAACTCACATACATAGAAAACAAACATAAGGTTACCAGAACGTAAAGGGGGTGGTGAAGGGATAAATTAGGAGTTTGGGTCTAACTGATATAAACTACTGTACATAAAACAGGTAAATAACAAGGGCCTGGTATATAGCACAGGGAACTACATTCAGTATCTGGGGCAACACCAGATCTTTAACCCACTGTGCCCAGCCTGGGAACGGATCATACCTGCGACCCAGAACTCCCAAGGCACTGCCGATTCTGGAACTCCAGCAGGAACTCCAGTAACAATTATTTTAAAAGGAAAGGTATTAAATATAAAGCTTCCAATTTTTAGTGCAGATAATTTGAAAGATGAATATTGCTATTAACCAGGATAGGAAACAAATAAATGGTGATAAAATAGTTAACTTCCATATAGAGCTTTCTATGAGCTCGTGTTTAATCCTTACAGTAAACGTCTGAGGCATATGTGCTCTTATTATCCCCATTTCTCAGAAGAAAAAAACTAAGGACAAGGGAGTTTACCCAACGTTAAGGAACTGGCTAGTGTCAGAGTTGAGACTCAAATTCAGGTAGTTCCTTACTTGGGTCATGGTTGTTAATTGTTATGTCACTTTCTTTCTTCCAAAGAAAGAAGAATAAGGAGCCTGGGTAAGAGAAGCAGCTGAGTTTTTAAGGTGTTTGCATTTCCAGTATTTTCTAGGCATCAGTATGGGAATGTGCAGCAACATTTTGTGGAAATTTGATTTTCTTGTTTATGAGAATAATTACAACTGGAGCTATCAATAGTGTTATCGCTGAGGACATAGGTATATAAAAAAGGAACAAGAACTGCAAAGATTTTTTTTTCTTTCAATCCCAAAACACAAAGAACATGTGATGACTATTTTCTATTAACAGGTAACTTATTTACATTTATAAATCCAAAGAATATTTTCTCTTCCATTTCTTTAATTGAGTTAAAAATATCAGTGAAAATAGCAGTTAGATATGAATTTTTAATCTGTTTAAGAAAGTCTACTACCTCAGACATGATTGTATATGAATATAAATTCCCTTTGAACTCTAGTTAGCCTTTCTCCTGTAAAGCAGTTTTAAGCTGAACTCTCTCACCCATCATGTCTCCATCTCCTTGGCATATTGCTATATGATGCTGTGGAAAGATAGGCACTTCAAGAGAAAGCACATTAGTTAAGCATCAATTGCAACTTAATGGGCCACGGTCTCTGAATGATATTCTACAATGACATTATAAATCTTTCCTTTAGACTGTTGAGGGAATATGCTGTACCTCACTGAAAATCTCTGATGTAGACTTAGCTATCAATAATCTTTTCACAGAAGAGCAAGTTGAATAGATCGATATATTTTGAAAACAAATAGTCCAGGATGAAAGCAAAAATACAGTAATATAATGGGCTCAATATGGGGGTAAACATAGTCTGCCGTGAAAGATATATGATGGAGAGAGACAGAAAGAGGGAAGGAGAGAGAATGAGAATTAATATATACACATGAATCACAAATACTGTGATATTTTTCTGTCTTCTTTACTAGATGCTCATATCATTCCATCTTCAATCAAGTGAAGAGCAGGTGGCATTTTTATGTGGCTAAAAGAGAAGACTAAATCAGCCAAGTGGATAATAGTTTTAAGTCTGGCCACTCTTATCCCACAGATGACAAAAGCTGAACCTACATAACTTGATTTAAATATGATGCATTCACCTCATTTTTCTCTCAGTTATACCTTACAAGTTACCAGTGTTAGCAAGTGCACAGAGGACAGGCGGAAGAGATGATTCACAGAGGGCCTAGGTAAGACAGTAATATCAGGGGCACAGAAAAAAAGGCATAATAATTCTTACATTATCTGGTATTTATTTAAGATGGCATACACCCTTGAAATGAATAAGGTAACACTGGGCACTTAAGAGAAAAATGGCATGGAAATGGAAATTGAGGGACTAAAATTCCTAATAAGGGTCTAATGATTAGTAAAAAATGTTTCATAAAGTAATTACTTATACGGTATAGAGAAGAAAGATAAAAGAGCTTAGAATATGTACAGGAGGGAAAAGTACAAATGTTTAATTATTTTATATCTCTTGATTTATATTCATTCATTCAACGAATATTAAATATTAAATCTCATTTAAGTATGAGATTCAGTATTGGACAGTAGATTAAAATCTCTGCCTTCAAAGGGCTTACATTCTGCTGGTATCTTTGGGAAGAAGAGAGGAGGAGGGTGCAGAGAGACCCTCTTCTTTTTAAGTTCTTTTAAGTGTAAGGTTATATTGTTATTTGAGATTTTTCTTATTTATTAAGATAGGCATGTATTGCTATAAACTACCCTCTTAGGGAAGATATTCCTCTATCTCAGACATTTTGGTATATCACATTATCAATTGTATTCAGGTCATTTTTTTATTTTTCCTTTGATTTCTTCATTGAACCAATAGTTTTTCAGTAGTATGTTGTTCAGTATTCACATATTTGTGATTTTTCTAGTTTTCTTCGTGCAGCTGGTTTCTAATTTCATTCCATTGTGACAGGAAAAAATGTTTCGTATGGTTTCAATCTCCTTAAATTTACTGAGACTTGCTTTGGGTCACAACATATGGCGCATCTTTGAGAAATTTCGTGTGCACTTGAGAAGAATGTGTATTCTGCTTCATTTGGATGGAACATTCTATAAAAATTTATCAAATATGTCTGTTCTGATGTTTCATTTTAGATTGCTGCTTTCTTGTTGAATTTCTCTCTTGATGATATTCTATCCATTGATTTAAGTGGGGAGTTGAAAACCCTTACTATTATTTTGTTACTAATGTTTTTAAAGTTATTACTTTGTATATTAAAGTATATAGTTGGTTTATAGCATTATATTAGTTTAAGATATACAACAGAAGTTCCCATTGTGGTGCAGGGGAAATGAATCTGACTAGTATCCATGAGGATGTGGATTCAATCCCTGGCCTCGGTCACTGGGTCAAGGATCTGGCATGCCGTGAGCTGTGGTGTGTAGGTTGCAGATATGGCTCTCATTCTGCGTTGCTGTGACTGTGGTGTAGGCCAGCAGCTGTGGCTCCGATTCAGCTCATAGCCTGGGAACTTCCATGTGCCCGTGGGTATGGCCCTAAGAAACAACAACAGAAAAATCCCATTGTGATTCAATATTTTTATAGATTATACATCATTTAAATTTGTTATAAAATATTGGCTATATTCTGTATGCTTTACAGTATGTCCCTGTAGCTTATTTATTTTGTATATAGTATAAAGTTCTCACTATGTTTATTTATTCTTCTCCTAAGTTTGGTGAGCCTGTTTATAATCATTACTTTGAACTCCTTATCAGAATAATTACCTATCTTTGTTTCATTAAAGGGTTTTCTTGGGTTTGTTTCTTCATCTGGAACATGCTCCTCATTTCCTCATTTTTCTTGACATTCTTTTTGCTTCTGTATATTAGGCAAAACAACTATCTCTGCCAGTCTATAGGAACAGTCACAGGAAGACTGGAGTTGTGTTCAGTGCCGTGGAGGGTGGTGAACTTTCTGATTATTTCTAAAAACTTTCTCTTGGATAATTTCCATCCTATGTGGTCCAAAACCACAACCTCTGCTTCTCTCCAGTGCTAGGTGTTCAACATACATCCCTTGTGAGAACTGCGTTCACCTACATAGCGAGGCCTCAGTGGGGCAGTAGGCGAGGGAAAGCCTTCCTGCCTGGCTTGCTGGGCAGAGGGCAAGGTGAAGCACTGATTCCAGGGGCAGAATGATTATTCTATATGTCCCTGGAACTTTGATGTGTCCATTGGGAGGAGGAGAGGCCAGGGACTTCCTATGCTGTCATCCTGAACCAACTAACAGGGATATGATTTTAAATGTGTTAAGTTTGATATGTCTATTGAATCTCCCCCCAGTGAAGATGCCAACACAGTTTTTACTTATTTATTTTTATATGTAAGTTTGGAAATAAGAATGCTCACCTGAATTTCTGTATTGGAGAAGTAGCATAATTAGATAGTGTTCAAAAGCATAAGATTAGATAAGATCAATAAGAGATGAGTACAGAGAGAGAAGGGAAGTTTTCAAAGTACTGAAGCCTGGAGGATTCTGGCCTTAAAAGCTAAGGGAGATGAGAAAGAATAAGCAATGGCCTGATTTTTTTTTTTTAAAGAGCTACTCAGGTAAGGGAAAAAAACATGAGAATGTCAAATTTGGGAAACTGATAGAAAAAAAGTGTTTTCTTTGTTGTTATTGTTTGTTTTCTATTCCTCATAAGAAAGTGATTGAGATTTAGACTTGGAGGCCTGAGTAACAACCATCAAGGACACCTGGGGAGGGGAGGAACCTGAGTGGAGTAGAGCTGTGGGAAATCAAAGTAGGAGGAGGAAGATGATAGGTTAAGGGGAGAGGAGACCCAGAGTGAAGAAGGGCTGGTGGCTGACCAACTTCAGGCATGGTCTGAAAATTTATACCACAGTCACCGTGACGACAGTAGCCCAGAGGTCTTGGGCAAAGAGGGCGCACAGATGAGGATGAGGATGGGCAAGGCCTGAGCATAAAACTAATTAAGCCTGTGGGTTTAGCTTTGTGATCCCTGCAGAAGGTCTGGAAATGGGAGAGTGGTAAGGGGTCTTCGGCAAACTCCAGCCTCCCAACCCTAGGAGTGGCCAGACCCTTAGGTCTGGAGCTTGAAGGACATGGACACCCTTGTGTTTCTCTATGATATCTGCAGCCTTGACTACATGAGGTTCTGTGGCAGTACATCTCAGACCAGATCCAGATCCTCCACGTGGGCCTCTTCTCATCTTCCTCCTGTCTGATGTTCCATCAAAGGTCCACCAGGGCCACCTCATTTTCCACCACCAAAGTTACTGTAGTCCACACCTTGATGGCCACAGAAGCCACCTCTGAACATTCCACTGGCATCACTGTGGTCCATGAAACCCCTCCTCCTCCCTGTATTCCACCAAGGCCATCTCTGCCATGGTCAACACCTAAGGTGAAGTTTTGGTTTCCAACCCCTTGCATATAAAGATATATCACAAAAGGAATCATCTATTGAACTAGGAAAGTTGAACAAGCAAACGTGTCACCTACACAAGAATACACTGCACTCCACTCCCAGAAACACTGGATCCAAGATCAAATACCAGTAAGCTGATCTGTCCACAGAAAAAGGCTTCAGAACCACAGCCTCAGGCAGAAACATAGCACAGGACCAGCATTTGCTCTAGCAAAATGTCTGTACGATCACGTACATGTATACCTGAGTCCAGTGAACTCTGACTCCTCCGGAATCCTCAGAAACAGCTGATGAAGGACCGATTAGGTCACCCACCTCACAACAAAGCAATCAGGTCATCTTTATACTCCTCTGCAGAAAAAGAATCCATTGGGCCTCTCCAGAATGGGAATGCGGCAAGAGGTAGGGGGACTTCACTAGGAGGCTCTCCGTTTGCCAGGAGAAGTACGGATGGACTGGGCACTGTCAGCCTCCAGATCACTGCTGGATGTTTCCTTTTCTGGACAGGTTTCCCTGAAACCACAGGGCCTTCTTGGTTGGAAGCCTCCCCTGTCTCCTCCATGCCTCCCACGGGACTCATGAGTCCCCCAGAACCTCTAAGGCTCACTGGACCTGCAATAAGAAAGAGCAAATCACCTCCTTACAGCACGAGATTTGCTACAGGACATATGCATCACTAATGGAGTCAAGAGTTCACAGCTGTTGCTGCCCCATCACCTGGTCCTTACTTTCCCACAGACCCAAGTGTGTAGCTCTGTGTTACTGCAGTTAGCTCCATGACAACTTTAGGAGGGCGGGCCTGTTCATACAGATGAAGAGACCAAAGCAGAGTAAATAAATGGCAGTCCCAGGACTAACCCCCAGGTGTGATTCCAGGCTCCCTGACCAATTAACTCATTCTCTTCTCTCTCTCTTTTGTTTTTAATCCCACAAACATTTACTATCAGTGTTCAGTAGCCTAGTATTGATTCTACATGTTTTCAGTAATTTCTATTGGCTTTGCCTTCACTCCAGAAATCAAGTTTCTCAAAGACAAGTGTTAACACAACCAAACAAAACTTTCAAAGTCACAGAGAAGCAGCCCAGAGAAATTATAGCATAAATACTTCCGTGGAGCTAGAGAGCCATCCCTTTGCCCTCATGGGGTAGCATTGGAGCCATTTTCTGAGCAAGAAAACTTTAAGTTTGCTCCCTTGAAACTCTTATTCTGTTACCCTGTTCCAAACAATCAATTACTACCAATCCCCAACTCCCAGTCCCCTTAAGGAACAAGGTAAGGTTAGAAGACTCCTTTTTTACCAACCCCTCCTTGTCTCCAAACTCAGCCATTCCCACTGCATCAAGTGTGCCCGTCCCTCATCTTCCCTAAGGTCTTTACTGGCAAGGGCATAAAAGCTTTTAAAGGAAACAAACAAAAATAGGGTGAGAACAGGGACAAATAGAGCACAGAGTGACCAAGAGAGGAGAGCCAGAACATATTGACACTGTCAAGGTGTTTGGTATAAAGTGAAATTCTAGAGCCATATGCATATAAAAACACAAATGTAAATGGCCAAGATATTTATGGGGTTTTCTGTACCTTCTGATTCTGTGCTTAGAGGAGCACTTACAACTTTAGAAAGGTGAATTTGAACAATAATGACTGAAAATAAGGGATCTCTTAATCCAGGGTCAGTGATGGTGCCCTCACATGGCTGAGGGTAGCTAGGCTGGCAGCTGCACCACAGCCATCCAATGCTCCTCCAGGAGCAGACAGAGGGTTTTCTTATTCCAGTTCCTCCTTCTGACCACACCTCCCAACCACATAGAGGGAGACTCTATCTGCCCCTTGTCCCTAGAACCACTTCAGAGACTGACATTCTAACAGCTAGAATTAATTAGGCAAGACCCTTTCTTTACCCTCAAGTTGATAAAATGAAGAAAAGAAAAAAGAAAAGAAGATAGACCAATAGTGTCACATATTGCCCATGGGTCAAGTAAAATGAAAACTGAGATACTGTCATTGGAATAAGCAACTCAGATTATTGGTCACCTGAAACAATGTCAAGATTTGGTGGTTAAAGAAAAAATAAGAAAAGACTATTAAACATCCAGTGGGTCAAATGATTCATGTTTGGATATAACTAAAATCTAGAGAATCATTTTGAAGGGATGGACTCAAGATTACTTGTTTGCACAGAGAAGTGATGTACAGAGATATTTTGTGTCCTATGGTCATTTGTACTCACCTAAAAGAATCTTCTACCAGTACTCTCTTATTGATTACCACACCTGAGGTGCCTGTCTCAGTTTGAAGAAAGCTATTATTTGGAAATAAAAGACCAACATGAGGGAGGTGCTATAGGGAAGGAAATGAAAAGTTTCTTTAAAAAAAGCATTTAGAGTGAATTCTCAAAATTTAGCTATGAGAAACATGGCTCACAACTTGTGAGGCACAGCTGAAAGAGAGTTTTGAAAAAAAAATCAAACTGCTCTATTTTTTGGAGGTGTGTTCACATTTGGACTTAGAGAATTCCATGGCTTTACATGTTCATCTTTCTTTATATATTAATCAGTAGGGAGGAATGAGACATGCTGGCAGATCATGTCTGTCTGACACCTTCTATCAAAACTTTGAACTTGGTAGTTGGCAGCAAAGAAATATCACAAAGTTATGGCAGAATGAAGAACTCAACTCCTACCCTAAATGTTGGAGCTTAATGGCTACATGGTTATAAAATGACTTACTTTATAATAGACGGTGATTTATAGAAGGGCAGTGAAATTACATCTTTTCCACCATCGGATTCTTAAAGCTTAGCACAGAGCCAGACAAAAAGCACTAAAAGAAAAAAAAATAGTGAATATGATATGCTTACTTGATGTGCAGAGTAAAGGTAGAGCTCCATACTGGTATTTACATAGACTACAAGGTAAATTATGCTTCCCAGAGTTATGCAAATTGGCACATCTATGATTTCCTTAACTGAATGACTTGTACACTCTGTGCCTTCATTAGGCTCTTGTTGTGTGCTAGGCATGTACTAAGTGTTACACATAAGATCCTACTTAGTCCTTATAAATAAGACACTGAAGCAAATAACATTTTGTTGTTTGTTCAGAATTGTATAGCTGGTAACAGAAGAATTGAGAGCTTAGTGCATAGCTGGTTTAGGTACCTGCAGATTCCTCTTTGACAGTAGTCAAGCTGTCAAGATAATAATGATCATGACACTGCTGCATTCATTTGTTCTTAAAGTATTTCTGGTCTAGCTGGGGGATGATTTACACAAAGAAAAATACAATTAAAATACTAAAAAGGGCAGATGTACAGAAACAGGAAAGATAAAAGTTTGAAGTTAGAATAGTTGAATTAGTACTTTCCAAAGGGTAGCAGCATGAACTTGGTTTTGGGTGACACAAGAGGGTTATGAATAGAACTGCAGGTGGAAGGAATAGCATGAACAGTGATGAGAAGACTCAGAGTAGACTGTCGTCAGATTAGAGAACCACATAGGGATTATGTCCCAGGATATTTTCCTTAACATTTTGGTAGTTTTTAGGCTATTTTTTTCAGACAGATTGAGCAAATTCTCTCTTTACCTTGTGGGCTTTGAACCTTTTTGATAGTTATATCACTAAAAGTTCTCATCTAGAGCTCTCAGTATTAATTGGGAGAAGGTGGGATACTCGGTTTTCAAAGGTAGTGAGCTTGAAAGAATAAAAACAGAAGTTGTAGACTATATATATATATATATATATCTATATATATATATATATAGGAATGCTAGTATAGTAGGCCCAACTTTCTGTGGAAATAGTTACAGTATATCTTCTCCTTTCCATCTCAGATGAGATGTAGCTGCATTTTTCATAAAGCTTCTGTAAGGATGTGAAAGAAAAACATCATGCATCCTTAGTTTCCTTCTGGGGGATTGCTCCATCAGGTTTCTGTTTCTAGAGCACCGTTTCTTTGTTCCTTTTGAATAATTAGGCATTTCTGAGACTCGCAATAAGTTAAGCTTCTCATCACTCTTTAACTGGAGAACTTAAAATAGACAAACTTTAAGAAAACTTTATTAACCTTTTCTTCACCTCAGTTCTATACCCTGACATTCATTCTTTAGAGTTTTAGATTTTTTTTCCTTTCCAGGGTATAGTGGAAGGAAGCCTTTAATTTGAACCCACGAGTTTCTGAGTTTCTTTAGTGTTATAATTTCAACTAATAATAGCTAACATCTCCCTTTGAGTTTCTATAGCAACTATTACAAAGATACCTAATATTATTAATATGTAAGAAGGAACTGCTATAGCTTTTTTGGTATGAGACAAATGAAAAATTTTAGCTTTAATTGAACACTATTGTTAATGGCAATTTTGCTAATTCATGGTAAAGCCGACCTATATTTCTTCATTAGGAACAGAAACTGAAAACTACAGTGATGGGAATAATCTCAGTTTGCAGTAGGTTCTCAAATTTAGCAATATAACAAATGATATTTTACTCTGGGCATTAAAGCCTAACACATCCAGATATCTCAGTAAGAACAGTAAGTTCAGTAGTGTGAGAGGCAGAGAAAAAAAGGCATAATCTATCATTTAGATTGGCATTAAATGTATTGTTTCTCAAGTAACCACATTTTAACATAATGATTTAAATATAGCTATTCTCTAATTATAAGGGAAAAGTGCTTTATGTCTGATTAGGTGTATTTCAAAATTTTAGGATTTCTGTCTAATTTATTTCTAATATCCTGGTGTGCATATAATTTTTGCTTTTCGATCCAGATTAAGAGTTGAAGAGTTCCCATCATGGCCCAGCAAAAATGAATCTGACTAGTATCCATGAGGATACAGGTTCGATCCCTGGCCTTGTTCAGTCAGTTAAGGATCTGGCATTGCCATCAGCTGAGGTGTAGGTTGCAGATGTGGCTTGGATCTGGCATTGCTGTGGCTGTGCTGTAGGCCAGTGGCTACAGCTCCGATTTGACCCCTAGCCTGGGAACCTCCATATTGCTGCAGGTGCGGCCCTAAAAAGACAAAAATAAATAAATAAATTAAAAGAGTTGATACTGGTATTGGCAGCCAGGGCTGTTTCTTCAGGTGTATGAAATTGAGGAATTAGGATTTAAAAATGTTGGCTGAAAAGTGGATCAAGACTATTGGTGGAAGAAATGACAGGAAACAAGAGACCGAATAAATTCGGCAGTTATTTTAGTGACCCTGGAGTTCCCACAATCTTCTTGTCATAACACTTGAGTGTCAGAAAAAATTTCTTTTTACTTTGGGCTCTGAGCATCTGCCCTTTTTGTTTTTGCTCTGTTTACTTTAGGTTTGACCTCTTTTCAGAGAACAGCCGAATTCCTCCCAGCCTGTTGAACATCTCCAAATTAATATGTGCTTAACATGCTATAGAGTGAAATCTCCAATTTTCTCCAAAATCTTTCCCTCCTTCTCTTGACAGCAGTCTTACAAATCATGTTTCTCTCAGCCGATCAGATTTGAAGTTCTCTCTTACCCAATTCAATTCACATTATGAATATTCCGAGTTGCTACTCAGACAGTTGGACTAAAACAGTAATCATATAAAGGTGTCTTTAATAAGAATGATTTTTTTCAGAACCCAACTGCCTTTTGTGATGGAACAAAGAGAATGATTATTAAAATTACTTGGGACAACAGCTTAAGAGTAAATTTCTAACATTGCAGTGGACACGGAAGTACTTTCAGGGTGAAACCGCATATGGATGTAAAAAGTTAACTCCAATTTAATTATTCTGGAGAGTAAATAAAACTGCATAAAAATTAATGAGGTGGAGGAGCTCTTCCTGCAGTGGAACAGGATCTGCAGCATCTTGGGAGAGCTGGGACATGAGTTCAATCCCAGCCTAGCATGGTGGGTTAAAGATCCAGCATCACTACAGCTGCAGTTTAGGTCATGTCTGTGGCTTGGATCTGATCCCTGGCCTGGAGCTGCATATGCCGATGGGCAGCCAAAAATGAAAAAAAAAAAAGAAAGAAAAGAAAAAAAGAATGAGGTGGATTGTCTGTAATCATAATGTTAATGACAAGTATGTGCTGTGTCCAACATATAAATGTGGAAGAGAAAGAAATGGTGAAACTTCAAAATGTTTTCTTTTGAGAAAGATTTGCTGTTACTAGTTGCATTTGAAGAACTGAGACAAAGTGTCATATCTGTAGAAAATTTCTAGGGAATATCTCCTCTCTGCTTAAAATTAGCATGTACACTAGTTGCATGTGTTATTTTAGATGCAAACAAAGGTAGGTTTGAGCTCTAGCTCTGTTTTTATTACCTTTGTAACCTTAGGCAATTTACTAACCTCTCATACACTCTTTCTAATCCTGGTTATCTTATTTAGTAAACTTGCAATTATAAGAAAAGCTACCTTATATTTTTGTAAGGATTGCATTGGATAATGAATTTAAAATGTTTAAAAGAGTGACTAGGTAATAGTAAATGCTCAGTGAATATAATCTATGCTTATTAAATTCAAAGTTAGTAAACAGGAGATAGTGGTAAATAATATGATACTTGAATACTCTAAGGTATATATCAATTTTAAGCAGAAATTCAGGTATAAAACAGAACAGATAAAGGTTTTTTATTTTTCTGTAACTTGCTTATGATCTCCATTACGTGGGTAATAAACAAACAAAAAAGAAACCCCAAAACCTCAGTAATAGAGAATTTTCTTCTGTTTTCAGTGTGCATACACGCTCTGGGTATGGTTATATACTTGGTGTGTCTGCGTGGGGAATGGCATCTTAGTCCTCAATCAGTATCTTCATAGCCTCTGCTAGAAACTCCCTCCCACCCTTTTCCTGGGTTCATAGTAAGCATAATATTTCTGTGTAAATATCTTCAAAATTTTATTCCATTTCCAGGGATTCATGAATATATATATATATATATATATATATTAATTTGATACTAAGAAGTAGAGAAACTGCACCAACATATCACACAGTCATCTCTGGTGACTTTCTGCCTTTCTGAGATACTGACATGAGGCACAGTACCCAACTTTTCTCTTAGCTCCTCCTAAAATTAGGAACCTCAGTCATCCCTTGTCACACTGGGAGTTTGCAAGAGGGGGTCTCAATGATATGTGGGGCTCAGACTTCTTTCTTAGCCTTAGTCACTTTAAATATCTCATCTTTCACTTCTAGCTCTCCGCTGTCCCCAACAAAGAAATATTTTCTGGGATTTTTTCAGCAGTCCTTGTCTTTTTCCATCCAGTTTTCTATATGCCTTACTCCTTATCTGAAATCCAGAAGTCGGCTCTTATTTTCTTGGCTCTGTTTCCTTGCATCAGTAGGCATGTAATTTCATGGCTACTGAAGTACAAGGGATACAAGAAACAAAACTGATGCATAAATAATAGAAAATAAACTTTTAAAGAGCGTGATGCCTTTGACAGATATTTATTACCTATACTATGCAGAGAAATGTCTACATAGATGTTATTATTAGCCATGGTCCCTATATTGGGTTTGCTTCTATGTGGATATAATGTAGATTTTCGTTATAGTTTTTAAGGGTCATGTTGGAATTTACATGCTAAGACTAGGAGTCGATCTCTTAATCATCAGTGGGATTCTAATTGAGTCCTGTGTCCATGTTTTCATCCCCTAATTGTTAGGGATAATTACAGAATGGTTCAGAGTGAAACCTTGAAAAAAATGGTTTTGCCAAATTGGCCTTCTACAAGAAGCTAAAATAATTCATTTTTGTAATACCAAGGAAAAGGTCTTTGGAAGAATTATCTACAGATTTGCTTTTTCAGAGTATTTTGAATGAGAGACACTGTGAAGAACCAAAAGAACAAGTTAAAATATACCAGGAAGGATACAAGTTAAATATGATAGATTTTGGTTTAAAAATGGAAGTACTGAAAAATCTCCTGTGAAGTTTATTCCTCTGAATCCCAGGGACCCTATTCATGAACAAATGAATTAAACAAAATCACCTTGATCAACTACTCATAAGTTGTTTTCTATCTTCTTTCTAACATTTCAATATGGTATTCTCAGGTACAATCACTCACAGTTTGCAAAAGCATAAAATCTTAAGATTCCTTTTCTACAGTTCCATGGTTACAGCCTCTTATATTTATTTGTTCTTGTCTAAGCCTCAGCTCTTAGAATGAAGAATACATGCTTTCTAAATTGTTACTGTACTTGATAATGTATAGAAGTTGTTTGTGTCAAAAGTTGTAGAAATATTTCCTGCCTGGCTCATAAAAACTTTTTTCTTGAAGCTTAGTATGGAAACTTTTCATATGGAGAAATAATTAGATAAAATTTTTAAAGATAAAACATGATAAAATATAAATGGATTAGCTTAAAGTCTGGAGCAGCTCAGAAGTGCTATGGAACAATTTAAATCTGATATGATTTTTTTCCCCTCAATCAAAAGATTTATTAGCTAAGATGAGGTGAAATTGGAAAGGAGTGAGTAGCAAAGAGGTATAATTTTTCACTACTCTAAATAGGGATTTAGCAATGAAAGTAACTACAGATAGCAGTAGACAAAAATCATTATTTTAGGAGAAGAGAAAATAGACAGTGGAAACACTTTTTCCTCTTTTTGCTTCTGTACAAGAGCTTAAAAATTATGGAAAGAAGGGGATGTTCTGGGAATGAGAAGTTGTAGTTTAGTCTTACATGTGTACAACTGATTTTAATGCGTGTCATTAAATCATCATTTGATCTCCTCTGACTGCTCTGATAGTCCTAAAAACGGAGTAATTTAATAATGACTAAACCTTAGATTATGATTAAATAAAATACCATATTCTTCGAGTCTAAAAATAGCTTGATAATGCAAAGAAGCCAATGTAGTGTATTTGAAAGATCATTGTTGGGATTGATATATACATACTACTATGTATAGGATAGACAGGCAACGAGGACCTACTGTACAGCACAGGGAAATTTACTCAGTACTCTATGTTAACTTATATGGGAAAAGAATCTGAAAAGGAATCAAGTATGTGTATATGCATAACTGATTCACTTTGCTGTACATCTGAAATTAACACAACTTTGTAAGTCAACTATATTCCAATAATTTAAAATAATTTTTCATTGTATTTTGCAGCAGATTTCAATTTAAAATCAAGCTCTGTTACTTAACAGTGATAGGATTTTAGTTAAATCTGGTCTACCTCTATGCTTCAAATTCCTCATTCTTAAGCTTAGGATAGATATCTAATAGGATTGTTTTGAATAATAGAATGATAACATACGTAAAATATCTAGTAAATTGGTGGTGACTCAGGACATAAATTGAGATAATGCAGAAATAGGTGAAGATAAGAAGCATCCTCCCAATTTATGGCTGATAAGCTAGTAAACATTTTTATGGTGAAATTTACTATTTGATAAATGTGAAATTTGAAATACATATTTTTTCCAGAATAAGGATTATATATATTTTTTTATCTTTATGAATTTCTTAGAAATTTTTTGTACAACCAAGCATAGTGAATATGTCACTGAATTTTGTGATTCAATCCACAACCTTGCCAAATATAAGTACCTGAAATTATCTAAACACATGACAATATGTTTTAAAATGTAAATACATGAGTTTGAGTATCTTGGTCTTTTTTCCTATGAGAAAACAGTTTTCCAGAGTATTGAATAAAACTCTTCAATTGAGCATCTCAGACACTATGAATTTTAAAATTGTTCTAGGGAAAAATATCCTTCAAATAGGGCTAAGTATTTGACATTATGTTTTAAAGGAAAAAATATTTCTTCTGCTTATCTAGGAAACAAGCTATATATGTAATAATAGGAAAATTATAGGGGAAATCCATTATAATATATCCTTCTTTAGTGTGGAGGAAATATAAGCCAGAGAAGTTATATTAATCTGTTTTAAGTTATGATTAATGCTATTTTAATCTGTTCTAGTAAAACCCATCATGTAGCAAAAGATCCCATCCCTATTCTCGTCAGCAAATGTACCTGAATTCAGTCTTTTGTCATTTCTGCCTTACATTTAATGCTCCAACAGCATATACACCTTTGTCATTTTTGCACCACCTACACAGTTTCTTGCTGTAGATATTTTCTCTATGCTTTCCTGAGGTTGTGTTTCCCTCTCCCCATTCCTCCCCATTTCTTCTTTCTAATAACCTGATCCCTTCTCTCTTGACTTCAGTAACTCTTATTCTTTCCCAGTGACCTCCGGAAAAGTCAGCCTGCTCTTCTTAAATTGTGATCACATAATTTGTCAAACAAATTATTTTTGAAACAAACTTGAACCCTTTTGAGAGTGGGAAGGAACACAATTAATAATTACACTGGGAAAACAGGTGTGAACCAGGAAAGTGCTGTCAAACACAGATGCCTAGTCGTCCTATCTAAAATAGATTAGGTACGTTTATGAAGGCAATTCTTTTCTACTCTAATGCTGAGAGAACTCTGCTAATTTATTCCAAACCCCCCCCTTTTTTTTTTCTTTTCTCTCTCTCTCTCTCTCCCCTCATCCCACCCCTGGAAAATAAAACTTCTTGCTTGATAAAATTTTGGAAGAATGTTGTCTTGAACGTCCCCATTCTTCTTTCTTCTCTGGGATTCTGCCTCTAAGGTGCAAGCTTGTCGTCATCACTGCTTTGGTCCATTTCATAAGCAGAGTAGTAAGGTCCCTCTCCTAGACATGACCACAGCTTTTATGCCTGGGTGATTTTATGCCTGATTCTAAATGTAGAATTCAGTTAGCAAGCTCCCCTCAACCACACGTTTTTATCAGTACCAAAAGCAATATATTTTCATGTCTATTTATCTTCTTCTTTGTTGAATTTCTTAATTAGTTCAAGAGGTGAGTAGAAAAGAGCAGTGATGTTTATGATGCCAACAATTACCAGTTCTTTGTGTCCTTATATTACTCAAACTAGCTCTGTCATTACTTCTGTTATCATTTACATCTTAACTGTATTTGATAATTTGATGATTATCTGATTATATATTTGTCTATACCTTAAGGATAGGTAAAATATTCATTTTCTAATTCACAGTGATTGACATTCTCAAGAAAATATTATTTACAGAGTAAACAAACATCTGATTCTTCCACATCCACCTAGACTCTGTATGTTTCAGGTACAGTACCAAAAAATCAAGTTTCTATATATGGACAGTATCCGGTATAAGGTATTCTAGATGTAAAGCATGTTACATATAATGTCACATTTAATTTGTGTAATAATACCATATAACAGATGTTATTATTCTCAGTCTGTGAATGAGGAAAATAAGTTTAGAGAGTCAAGTAACTACCCTAGTATTTCTTATGCCGCTGATAATTAGTGGGGCATGAATTCAGTTCAGGACTGCCTGCTTCCATAAGCCTGAGGATTTTTTTTCCCTGTGCCATCTTGAGATGACAGTGTGTCTCCTCAGGCATAGATACAAAAATTCCCATTGGATTTTTGCGTACAAATCACTATAAAGTTTCCCATTAATTGTGAAGGAAGATTTTTTTTTATATTGATGAAAGAGGCAAGTTCCATAAGAGGCCTGGGTGCCTCATTATTTTCAGAAGAGCATTATAGATTGAAGAATTTGAGAGTCAGAGATTTTACTGGAGAATTTCTAATATTTAAACCATAGAAAGTGTCATTTCCAGCTATTCTGGTTTGAAAAAATGCAATCTGAAGAGATGATGTCATATTATCTTCAGGGATAATCAAGTGAGCCAACTTGATTAACCTTGAGGAGCCCATGACATTGTATTTTTATCTCCTATGGAATAGTAAAATGCTTCTTTGCCTGGATACAAGTACATATCATTGTGTCATTACCGCATATGATTTCTTTCTTACATCATCACTGTGCCGTGCTTGTTTAGTAAATACCTAAATATGACTTTGTATTGAGTTAGCTTGAACATACTTATGGATTTCCTCATCTATTCATATTATTCTGTTAGGCATCAGGGTATCAGGAGATAAATCAGTTATAATCCTGCCTACAAAGATTTATGTAAATGAGCAAGTAATGCCAACATCGTATTAGTGCTTCAAAGAAATCCCAGCACTATTCTGAAAAGTTAGTTGAATGGGAACTTGGAAGAGACTTCACAAAGGAAATGGAGTTTTGAGTTCAATTGAAGTGCGGGTAAAAGCTAACATTGGCCCTAAGAAAGGCAAAGTGACATAAAAGCGCGTGTTCCACTTAGGATTTGTCCCACTTAGGTCAGTGTGGCTGGACCAGTATTTTTCTGCAGGTACAGAGTATTTGAAAAAGCCTGTAAAGATAATTTGGGATAAGTTATAGAACCTTGATGCCATGTTAAAAAGCATGGCGATTTTATTGGAAACATTCAATAGATCAAACTTTTCCCAGAGTAAATGCTAATAAACCGATTCTCTGAAAGTTTTATACGTACTGGATGAGTTGAGTCATCTCGGGCTAACAAATGTTAAATGGTCTCTTTAGTGTAGAACTGCTCACCATCTTTAATGTCGTTATGTCTATCCAGGTCCTAAGGGAAG
This sequence comes from Catagonus wagneri, assembly GCA_004024745.2. Classification (NCBI taxonomy): domain Eukaryota; kingdom Metazoa; phylum Chordata; class Mammalia; order Artiodactyla; family Tayassuidae; genus Catagonus; species Catagonus wagneri. The sequence goes on along the minus strand of PVHT020000035.1, from coordinate 333,161 downwards.
CCTATATATGTGTTTATAGTTTATAGTTATGCATTTATAGTTATGGTGCATGACGTGAGAATAGTGTTCCGTGGAGCATACTTCGGATAATATTTGTTTAAAAAGTAAAGTCAGAGTTCTCTTGTGGCTCAGTGGGTTAAAGATCAGTCTCGTCACTGCTGTGGCTCAGGTTGCTGCCACCGCACGGATTCTGTCCCTGGCCAGGGATCTTCCACGTGGCACAGTGTGGCCGATAAAAAAAGTAGAGTCAGTTCAGATTTTAATAAGGCAGTTGAGGTTCTACTTTTCATTATGACGATCTTTATGACATCTTCCTTCAACCTGTGTGCACACACGTGTATACACACACACACGCACACTCACACACTCATACACCCCAAAGGAGCAATAGGCATCTCTACAGCAAGATTCCTTTGGGTAGACCTCTTACAACCTCTGATCATATTATGGTCTTTTACCCTCTTTTATTTATTTATTTTTTTGCTATAAAGTTTTTAACGCTCTGCTCAGCACCTTATTGTCTCTTCAGGCCACAAGTCTTTGACTTAGCTTTAACTCCCTAGGCTTTAGGGAAAACTTTTACTACCTTTTTTTTTTTTTCTGGATCCCATAATTTTACTCTCAGCCTGCAGTCTAGGTTAACTCACATGACTCCCTGTTTTTAAATCAAACATGCCCCTACACTTGGACTGACAACTCTTTCCTTATTACACATGCCTACTTGAATTAGGGTTATGATGGAACACAGCCCAAAAAGTCAGACCTGCCCTGAGACATATTCCAGGGGGAAAATATTGTGCACAGTTCTGGAAAGGCCTCATAAGGGTCATTATGACATTGGTCAAGATCACAAGTATGGCCCTCTGTAATATCTCTCCCAGGAAAAGAAGGTTCAGATGGTTTGCACTTCACTTGTCTAGCATAGTGATTATGGTTGATGCTGAAGGAAAGTTACAGTAAAATTTTGTGAGAATGACATTAGTCATACTCTTTTCATGCCAAATGACATAAAAATTACTCAAAAACAAAAATAACAGCAATGATTATAATAACGATAATAAAGATAGAGGAGGGAAATTTACTGGCTCACGTTCCTGGGAAGACTAAGCATCATTTGCTTTGGTGCTTAAATAATGTTATTCAATCTTTAGCTCTCTAGCCCCGCCCCTTATTTCCTTTTCTCTTTCCAGCTTTCTTTCCCCTTTTCTTTCTTCCTTCCTGTTTCTTTCTTTCTTTTTTTCTTTCTCTCTTTCTCCCTCCTTTCTTCTTTCCTTCTCTTCATTCCTCCTGTTCTCCCTCCTTTCCTTCCTTTTCTCTCTGCCTCTTTCCCTCACCCCTCCCTCCTCTTCTTCCATCTCTCTTCAAGGCATACATTCGTCTATCTCATCTGGCTTCTCCCTCACATTCTCTGTACATGGTAGGTAAGCAGGCTGGAAGCAGTCTCAGATTCTCATTCCCCTAGAGAAACAGCTTCTTCTTCTTCTTTTTTTTAATTTTGCTTTTTAGGGCTGCACCTGAGGCATATGAAAGTTCCCAGGCTAGGGGTCATATCAGCTGCAGCTGCCAGCCTACACCACAGCCACAGCAATGCAGGATCCAAACTGCCTCTGCGACCTACACCACAGCTCACGGCAACACCAGGTCCCCGACCCACGGAGTGAGGCCAGGTATCGAGCCTAACTCCTCATGGATATTAGTTGGCTTTGTTCCTGCTGAGCCATGATGGGAACTCATAGATAAGCAACTTCTATATGAATAGTCTCCCTTAGAAGCTCAGCAGCCTGTGGTTGTGTTAGGATGGCATCTGTACTACCCAAACCATATAGAGTAGGCTTCTACGAAGAAGGTTCTTCTATCAGAAAAAGTAAGGAAGTAATGCTGAAAAAGGAAGCACACCAATATCCTCTTTCGTTGCCCCCCTCAGTATGTATGCTTTTTCTTCATACAAATTATTTCAAATGGGCTTATTCTTCATATTATAACCATTTCTCATGACATACACACACACAAAAAATACTCTAATGATCTTCCCCACAACCCCAGTTCATGTCTTCATGCTGCACTGAGCTCCAGATGCAGGATCAGTGGGTAGTAAGCATTTCATTTCCATCAGTCTTGTCTATTTGTGGTTTCACACCTTCTATAGTCCATGCCTAAATGATTAATATAAACTAATTCAAAGGCCTTCATGTACCATAGTAATGGTAAAAAGGCTAACCACAGTAATAACACTTATTTAGAAAGTTTTTTTTTTTTTCAAAATGAAAGTGACAACTTCTGTTCTAAATGTCTATTACTGCTTCTAAAACCACTCTAACACTTAATGGCTTAAAACAATCACTTTATTATCTTTCATGGTTCTGTTGGTCTCACATGTTTTATCTGTTGTGGTTGGTGGCTGGGAATGGAATCATCTGAAGGTTACACAGTATTCTGGGACAGTTGCTCTCTCCTTTCCATGTAAGGATGCCCCTCTCTTTTTATCTGGTCTCTCCACTTATTCTGCCCATAGTCTTTCTCTTTGATCTCTCTGGTGAGGTAGATGGGATTTTCACGTAGTGGCTCAGAGCTCTCTAGAAGACTCTTCCAAGACCTCTTAAAACTTAGGCTCAGAACTCTTACGCCGTCACTTCCACTGCATTCTCTGAGTTAAAGCTAGTCACCCAGACATCTCAGATATTACATGTGGATAGAACCACATAAGAGCATGAATTATGGGATAAGTGGTTTACTGGTGATATATCTTTGAAAATTGACTACAAGATAGCCCTGCTCTATATTATATTCCAAATTTTATTGGGCAAAAATAGCAAGGACAAATTTCCCCACAAGTGCACTTGGTCCATGGTCTAGCATTTCTTGCTCCAAGTCCTGTCTCCCAGGAGAATAAGCTTATTCCCTTGTCCCCTAGGATCTTGCCTCAGTGGAGCCAGAGACATATTTTTCTTTTTAGGAATTCCATCACATTGAAAGCCTACTTTACATTGGTACAATTATGAAGGTCTAAGGATAGATGTCTTCACTGAGCAATTAAAGGCTCTGTATTTTTCCTGATTTACTGTAGCTACTAACTGACTAATTCCATTTCTGGTTATAAGTTGGGCTAGAAACAAAGCCAGATATATAATAGAGAGCGGACCATTGAAATTGCATCTGCTCTTACAGCATTTATCTTTTAATTGCAGGCCTCAGGGCTCTACCCTGTCTCTCAGACTAAGATGCTGAAGCATAACAAATCAGCCGCTCTCAGGCCACATCTGAGATGTTGGAGCAAATTTCTTCTGGGCAATAAAATATTTGAGCAATGCCTGACAGGCCAGACCCATTTTTTTCAGGCCTCCTTGAATCCAGTTTTTATATTGTTTCTTGCCCCCTGGTTTTTGCATGCACTAACTTTACCAGGAGACAAATAATTTTACCTTTTTAGTCCTGTGAAATTTATGATTATCAGATGATCAGTAGTCTTGGATTTTTGGCCACAGGCAAAAAGTATTTTCTTAAAACTACTCGTTTCCCTCCATTAAATCAGGCGCAGGCAGCTTGTCTCTTTCTTACAGAACTTACTGAATTCTGCAAGTGGCCAAGTGTGTTGAGCTCAAATATATTTCTACCAACTCTCTTAAAGTTCTTGCTTTGCTAGATATGTTTTGAGGTGGCGTATTAACTGGATGTTTTCCAAACTCATAATAAAAGTGAACAATTACTTGGCATGTATGGTGGTAAGGGCTTCATACTAACTGTACCACATTGAGACACACATTATGATCTTATTCCTTTACCATCCACTAATCGGGGTTACACATTAATTATTCATGACAGATGGACAAGCAGGAATGACAGAGTCTGCCATCTCTATCAGCAACTTCCCTTCACATGGAAAGCTAAGTCCCCCTGCCGTGTTTCAAGTCCACAGCCTCCTGTTATGGCCTCAAGAAAAGTGGTTTCTTCTTTTTAGCCAGGTGTTATTTTTTCCCTGCCCTATAAATACTTGGATGCCATTGTAAGTTGCTTTTTAGCTGCTTATTTTCCAGAGAAAATGATCAATTCTTCTATACGAAAAGAATAGACATGTACAATATCCCCTGGAGATCCAGAAATTAATTTACTTTTGGTATCAAATTCTTCTGTTTCTTCTTAACAAGAATTTTCCAAATAAGTAAATCTTGACAAGGATCAACACCAGTAACCTGGCTACATCAGGCAGAGGGGACAGTCCACTATCTCCTGGGCCTGTAATATGAGCACTATCAAAACAGCAGTTGGCACACACCAAGCACCAACACATCTCTGCAGAACATTATCTTCAAAGCCAGGGCATCAATAAGAAACAAATGAAATCCAAGAGGCAAACATATTTTCATATTTTAGCTTTTGTTGGGTGGAGGGGGGACAAGTGTAGATATTGAATATGGTACATGCCTCTCTAATAGCGAGAAGAAAGTAAGTTCTTTAACTCTTTAGTAACTTTATATTTAACTTCTTAAATGTATCTTATGGATTTAAATGGTAAATTCTGTGTTTTTTTCTGTAAATGTTTACTATAGAGCTTTATATCTGGTCAGTAATCTTAAATACATACTAATGGGAATTCATGTTCAGAGAGAGTGTTGAAAAGGATGGGTTCCATCCTTTCATTCACCTCTATTCAAAAGAGTCTTTGTTTTCATTCTCTTTTGGATCAGGAACCAAGTCTTATCCTCTTGTGCAATGCATGGTTCTAGCACACAAAACAAAAATATTTGGTCAAATTCTGTTTTTAATATAAAGGATATATAATATGAATGAAAATTTAAAGGAAAAAATAAAATTTACCTTTAAGCTACTATATTTTAGATATTAAACATATAAATGTAATGAGATCAGTTTGATACTGCGTAATGATTGAGAAACTCTATTAAAGTTTATGATGTAGAAGATTCTTCTGTCTCACAGTTCCCAGCATTGTTAAGCAACAGTGCATAGGAAGCCACGAAAGTCTACATACAAGGAATCTGGACCACAGCAGTTTTTCTTATTTCCAGATGTGCATTAGGTTTCAGTCTTTTGAAATTGATTTGTTATTGTTTATGTTGAACAAAACCCCAAAGCCAAAATAAAAAAAGATTAAGAATTATAACAGAGTATTATATCTTGAAGTCTGATTTAAGATGTTTTGTAGAGAAAATGTATCTATCATTGGTGATCTTACTAGTAAATTTCCATAAGCATTGTCAAAATAGTACCTACAGACTGGAAGTTAAAAGCTAGGGAAATTCTACTAAACTTGCTTCTTAATGTTATGATAGAAATTATCATACCCTTACACATTTTAAAAAACCACCATCTGATTTCTTTCCTTTACTCAGAGCTCTGAACTGTATAATCTCTCCTTGAGCTACACACAAGAGTGCTTTGGGTAACGTATATAAGCCTATAGGGTGAGGAAGTGCGGCCATAACTGTGTTCCACAAGATTTCACATAATCTTATAAAAATCTTGTAAATCAATAAACAAAACTTGTAAAATAGTAAATGGTCCAACTCTATGTGATTAAATTGGGCGAATCAAAATACCAGATGCTATTTTGGTCTTCTGCAGTGCTGAGAGTTTATTATTGCTACTGACACATACAACAGCTGTGAAGATAATTTTTATGTTCATTATACTTACTATGTTACTGAGAGGATTAGAAGCCCCTGAAGTACATCTTAAAAGGTTTTATTACTCTATAAAAGACTCTGTCACTTTAAACTCCATTAGTTGAGCTTTTGGATTAGTAATGGCATTCTCAGGAAGAGACACTGAGATGTCAAGTTTAGGAATCTCACTGTAGTCCATTACAGGCCTTGGTATATGTTAGCTCATCCTTAGGAAGAAGCGTTTATGTAAAAACGTCAGTGCAGTTAATAGGAACAGAGTATGGCTTAATTTAATTGTTTAATTGTTTAATTGTTTATTCCTATTTTCTAACCAACATAACCATACTTATGAGTTTCCAACAATTTTAAGTGTTACAAAAAGTGGCTTAAATCAGTAGTGGACCGAGCATTTCACTGCATTTTAGCAAACTTGTCCCCAAAGGCATGATAGATGGAGGGAGGACCCTTGCACTATATATATATATTTTTTTATTCAAGGAGCTTAACTACTAGATGAGGAGTGTGAGTACTCATAAAACAGTTCAGTATGACAACTTAGTATTTTTGGTTGAACCCCAAAACTGCTCTTTATATGAACCCTCTAGGGGTCATGGTGAATATCAGAAGTAGTAGTTAAGGAGAGTTAGTGAAGGTCACATGAAGAACATCTTTATCCATGAGTTATGTCCATTATATCAAATCAGTTTTCATTATGTGGCCAGTTTACAGATTATTCAGAATGTTATATATAATAGGGATTCCCACTGGGGAAGTACTTCCTTAGTTGAGCACAGCTTCATCATTGTAGCAATTCCCACTGTGCCTATCATTGTACTGCACAGATATTTGATACTGTGATAGTCAGTTTTGAGTGTCAGCTTGGCTAAGCTACAGTCTCCAGTTATCCACTCAAACACTAATCTATGTGGCGTCAAGACAGTGTTTTGTACATGTGATTGACATCTTCACTCAGTTGACTTTACATAAAGGAAGTATCTTCATTAATGTGAGCAGCAGGCCTACTCCAATCAGCTGATAGCTCTTAAGAGCAGAACCGAGGTTTCTTTGTAGAAGAATAAATTGTACCTGTGGTTTGTGGCCTCAGCTCCTCCCCAGGAATTTGCAACCTGTCCTTTCTGGTGGTGTGTCTTCATATTTCAGACTTGACTAGTTAGGCCCCATAATCATGGAAGCTAATGCCTTGCAATGAATTTATGTGTCATTTTATTATACTTTAATATTATGTATTAATGTTTAATATTACACTTAATATTTAATTTAATATTATATGTTAAATATATCTATCTTAATATCTACTACTAGTTCTATTTCTCTAGTGGAACCCTGACTTATATAGATACTCTCCTAATATTGAACGAATGGATATTTATATATGGATAAGTGAGTGAATGAGTAAATACTCAGTAGTAATTGCCCATACCACTCTGTGTCAGTGGTTGTGACCAATGGTTTTGACCTAGATACAGAAGAAAGCTAAAAGACTTTAAAATTGACTAGTAGAGAAAGGAACGAAGAACTTTGACAATGGTAATAATATGTAAACTCAACAGGACAAGCCTAAAAAACGATGTAGAAGAGATTTAGGTGAGTCAAATACTTGACAAAGAAGCTCTTAGTTTACTGAATTAGTTTCCTTGTTTATAAATTCAGAATTTAACATTTTCATAATTTCCAATTCAGGAGTGAGGAAGTATACATTTATTTAGCTGGTGAGAAAGGTTAGAGAGACGGCAGCCCTGATTCTGTCATGCAGAGAAACACTTTGCAATTACATTAAATCATCTACTTTACGGTCCTGTTTCCTTGGATTATTTTTTTTTAACAGTCAAAATAATCACAAATATCCAATGATAAAGCTTTTCTCCTTCATTTTATCTCAGTTCTATGCATACTAGAATGTATCAGAAGCTGCAGCACCAACTCGTGTCATATTTTCTTAATGAAAATCTTTTTTACAAAGTTACATATCTACATAGGCAATTTTTTTTAAAAAAGGGAAAACTCTGCCTTTTTTATAAATACATCTAATATCTGATAAGACCTCTTCTGTGCTACTTTGAATTACCTTAAATTTAGGGTCGTGACTATATTTGTTTTCCCCCAGGTCTGAACCTGCTCAAACCTCCGCCATCCCTATGTTCCTCCTACTTCCACAGTGAATGAAGGAGAAAAATAGAACACAAATTAGAATTATTTACTTCACAAAATAAACCATAATATTATTTGTTCTTTACTTTACAATATATATTTCAAAGTTACTTTCAAAGTACTTTTACTGATGACATCATGCTGTGCAAAGAAACCACTGAGTTTAACAAACAGATTATTTTGTCATGTTTCAGTTTGTCTATATGAATTATAGTTTTTCTCTACTCAGAATATAATTTTCTCTGAATGTCCCTCAGCACTCAATGTATATATTTGAAATTTAAAAACAAAACAAAACCTCTATTAGGTATACACTGATTTTTATACATTTTGAATTTTAACAGATTTCTGTGTGATTTAAGTCTGTTGTCAAGCACCAATCTTGTTTTTATGAACATTTAAATCTTGTTTTTCTATACTGAATATTTAATATGAGAATATATGAAGAATTTATAGAATCTTTTGTACTTGGTATATCTTGCAATTCTGAAATACGAAAGATAAACAGTAAATTTGATAGCATATTTTGGTCTAAAAGACAACTTGAATCATAGTATTAGGAAAAAAGCTAGAAAAACACAGAAACCGCTAACTTGAAAATTGTGTTTTAGGATTATAAATCATCATCTTTGATGCAGTTTGATTTTGGTAGTTTAAACATAATCATAAATGACATTTCATAGATGGTCTTTTATAAAAGAGTTTGCTATCATTGTTAGGAGAGAAAGTAAGCAGACATGTTTTTCTAGAAGGAAAAATTCTTTGGGAATATGGCATATTTTTCCCTGCATTGAACTAAATGATTTCTATATTATTTAATCCGTACTTGTTCCATATTATTTGTCCATAAGCAAGAACCCTTGAAGAACAATACTACTTCTAAAATAGGAAATTTTAAAGGTATTATGGCCAGCAGCATTCTAAGATGATCACCAGTATTCCTTCCCAACCCCCCACCCCGGTGTAGATACCCATTTTGACCCCCCTCTTGAATGTGGACTATGATTACATTACATTCTATCTTAGCCGACTTGAATGATATTACTCTGTTGGTTTTGAAGAAGTAAGCTGCCTTGTGAGAGTGTTCATGGCTAAGACCTGAAGGCAGCCTTATAAGTTGAGAGTGGTCCCTAATTAACAGCTCCAAGAAAATGAAGACCTCAGTCCTACAACCACAAGGAACTACATTCTACCAATAAGTTGAATGAGCTTTGAAGAGAACCCTAAGTCTCATGTGATATTGCAGCCCTGGCTGTTATCTTGATTTCAGACTTGTGAGACCTAGAACAGAGGTCCCGGCTAATCAGTACTCGCCTTCTGACCCATGGAAATGGTCAGATAATAAATATATGTTTTTTCAAGCTGCTAAACTTGGAATATTTTACACAGCAGTTAAAAAAAATACTAATGTAGGTACTTTCTCTAAATTTGGTCCACATAATCTAGGATTTAACCCATCACTCTGAGCTGATATTTATGGGTTTTGGCCAACAAAACCATCACTACTTTCAGAAAAAGAATGAGTGGCAAGTTCTATTCATGAAATGATAAAAAGTACGCAAAATACGGGCTTATGGTTACAAATGACAAGCATGGCTTAGGGGATTACCAACAATCAATTAATTAATATTGGACTACATTATATTATTATTGTTATTGTCTTTCCTTCCCTCTCTCCCTCCCTCTGCCCCTTCCTTCCTTTCTTCCTTCCTCCTCTCTCTCCTTTCCTTCTTGCTCCCATATTAACTCATATGCTTGGAAGTATTGACTATTGAATGATTCACATTTTAGTTAATTATCAGAGCTAAAATTCTTGACACCTCCATTCATCTGGCTATCTAGACCCTAAGTAAATAAGAAGTAGAGTAGGATTATTTGACAGATTATGGATATAGAGATGGAAGGTGTAGGACAAGAGGGTTTAATGAAGACTGGAGACCTGATGGGATATGAAAGTGAAATTGAAATGGAGTAGGACCCCTGTGGGGCTCCTGGGCAGCAAAGCCTTTCTGTGTCCCCTATTTCCTGTTTGTAGGGAATAGGCTTCAGCCTCCAAGACCCTTCCTGAATTCCAAAGAGCAAATTTCAATCAGTTGCCAATTAGGGAAGCTAGGGAAGGCAGAGACAAAGAAAGAGTAGTCAAGAAACAATAGGGCATCCTTGGGGAAAAGTCCTGGTTCTGCCTCAAGGGATACACATGACAATATCTTTAAATTTTCTGCAGAACTAAAACCCCCAGCAAATGGATGATGTTAACTCCTTGATGAAGCATTCTTCATTCAGGAGTGCAAGTCACAGTCTGATAATCTCAGAACCGTAAAAGCTCTTCAGGAGAACCCCTGAGGCTAGATTAGAGGAATACCCATGCCCTAATCAGCAACCCCAGTTTTGAACCTTAGCTATAATCACTAAATCCTCTCAGGGGGTACACACAGGTTTTAAAGACATTAGTCCACTAATGTCTCCCTTTGCCTGGCAAAACAGCAGATACTCACTTCTTCAACCAAAACTCTGTCTCTGAGATTCAATTTGGCTTCCTTGTACAGAGGCCCAAGTTTTGGGAACAAAATGGGCTGAAGAGCTGGAGACATTATTAAGACAATGAGATGGACTTAAAAATATAAAACAATATATTTGTTGCTTTGTTTAGAGACATCATTAACTTTGGAGGAAATTTTTGCTTAGTTCTTTACTATATACCCGTTACCCAGAAGGCAACTTGGCATCTATGATAGTAGCTCAATATAATACATTTGTTGAAAGACTGAATGTTACATATTAAAGGAACTTGATGTTTATCCATCTTCTGAACTAATGATTCTAATCATTAGGGATGGAAGTACACAGAATTTGAAGCTGGAGTATTTATTTAATTAGTTTAATATTTATCGTAAAGCTATGGAATCTTTTTTCTTTTAAGTGTCTCCTTTAGGTCATACTACCCAAAATCATTTAATATTTTCCTATTGTACAATAATTTAGAATCCCATGGGATAAGGCAATGTTCAAAACCTTTCTAAAAAAGGTTAAAGAATTAAAATCCACATACCGTTCCTATCAAATATCCCATGTTACCAAAGATAAGCTTCCTGTTTTAGTTTTTGTTTTTTGCTTTTTAGGCCCACACCTGTGGTTTATGGAAGTTCCCAAGCTAAAGTCAAATCGGAGGTACAAGCTGCCAGCCTACACCCCAGCCACAGCAACTTGGGATCTGAGCAATGGCTGTGATACATACCACAGCTGAGGGGAACACTGGATCCTTAACCCACTGAATGAAGCTAGGGATCAAACCTGCATCTTTATGGATACTAGTCAGATTCATTTCTGCTGCACCGCAAAATTCCGAGCTCCCTATTTTATAATTTAGCCAGTAGCTGGCTTTATTTATTGTATCCCAAGGATAGCCATAGTCCTAGGTTATAGGAAAAATGCTACTATAGGAGTTATATAATAAATCTATACTGATTTGAAGTATATGAGATATTACATTTTACAATGTTGGTGAAAATATTGCCATAACTAACTTCAGCTGAAGTAATGAGCATTTCCAACTGTGAACCAAATATTAGAAATAGCATATGCATTCTCTATTCATCAATGAGGAGTAAGTTAGTGAATCACGGTTTTGTTATAATGACAAGAGGGAAAACATGGTAACCTGGGAAAGAATATCTTAGTACTTTATTTGCTGCTTTGGCTCATAATAATCATGAAACTTTATCCTTTGGTTTCCTGAGGGAACGGGCAAAGAGTCTGTCACCATGCCATATCTAATTTAGCATCAAAAATGAGAAGTTAATAAAACATTGTTCTCTTCTTTTTTGACATTAAACATGTCCATTAAGGAAAACAAACAAAAAACCTTACTGGTTGTCAGTTTATGGGGTGGAGAACTTTTCCCTTCTTCTTTCAGGTTCTTTGGCTGGTCCAATAATTATATTGACATAAGATATTAACAGGATAAAAACAAATTTCATATGTATGTGAGCTCCAAATACATGAAATCCACAGGCAGTCAAGCAATTGAGGCTCATATGCCATCCTGAGTGTAGAAGAAGGTGGGAACTTGGGGCTTCAAAGAGAAGGAAGAAAATTCACGGGAAGATAAAGCAGATATTTGGTAAACAAATGTTTACCCTGCCATGCAGATAAGTCTTTGTACTGTGAAAGCTTATCTTTTATATTTGCTCTCTTCCTATCCCTCTATATAAAGTCTCTTAGGCAGTTAAAGCAAAGGTAAACAGCTTTTTCTGAATCTATTGGGCCTGGATTATCTGATTTATACCATTTAGTCAGAAGTATAGGTGATAACCTGGGCTTGCAACTAGTAACTGGAGTTGGGTGGGATGGAGGTTGAGGGTGGGACTTGTGGGACTGAACTCAGTCTGTGGAATCTGATGCTAATGTAAAAAGTGTCAGAATTGAGTGGAATTGTAGGATACCCAGTTGCTATCTTGATCATTGCTTGTTGGTGTATGGGGACCCCACACTCCCACACATCGAAATTGGGAGCAAGACCCAAAAGACTTAATGTACACTTCATGTAAAGGCCATGTCATTTGTTTCTTTATTTTTACCTCAGTAAAGTACTACACATACTCTCATAATCACTTTAGCGTTAATTCTCTGAGTGCATTCTTTGTTCTTAGCTTTGTCAATTTCTAGATAATATTTTAAAATATATGTCCTCTCTTGCTTAAAAACACTCATGTAGCAGATACTATTATTTTCTTTTGGCATATTGCACTCCTATTTTCTTTGTCAGAGTTCAGAACCAGCTGAGATATAAATACTGGAGACTGATAGTTAAAGATAAAACACTTAACTACTACTAATGACTTTTAGGCAACATTCTTTAGATACGCTGACACAGACTGGTTAACACTTCTCCAGATCAAGCACACCAGGATTATCCTGTGTAATAGGATAATGCCTTTTCCAGGTACTATCTTGCAAAGACCATGCAATGTACGCTCTCTGCCCCCTAGCAGTGCCCTAGGAAAAGACAAGTTGAGGCATATGCACTCATTTATATCTTCCAAGTTCAATAAAGGACACTGTTAGACTCTGAAAAGTCAGCCATTAAGAGGATTACCAAATAGAAGTTCTCTCGCTGAGGTCAGGGGGAAAGGAAAGGGAAGAGGAGAAGTAGACAGAATATAGTCCTCCAAAGATGTTCAAGTCCTAATCCCCAGAATCTGTAAATGTACTGTTACATGGCAAAGAGGAATGAAGGTCACAGAGGGAATTAAATTACTTATCAAATGACCTCAAAATGGGATTATCGTGGACTATCTGGGAGAGCCCAATATAATCACAAAGAAATGAAAGAGGCAGGTAATTTAGAATGAATGAAACAATGTGATAAAGACTGGACTGACTATTGCTATCCTCAAACATGGAATGAGGACACTAGATAAGGAATGTGGGCAGCTTCTAGAAACTGGAAAAAGCAGCAAAGTAAATTTTTTTCTAGAGCTTCTGGAAAGGAATGCAACCTGTTGACACCTCAAAAGTTTAGCCCTCTGAGACATATTTCGAACCTCTATCCTCCAGAAATTTAAGATGCTGAGTAGGTATTATCTTAAACTGATGAAGTTGAGTAATTTGTTACAGCAGCAATATGATCATGGCAGTGCAGTAAGAGAAACCACTGTTTTCAAGCAGAAAGAGATTTAGTATGAGATTTTGGTGATTGTTAAAATTTTGGAAGTATGAGAAGAACTGAATAAAGTGACATCATTGGACTTGTTGGGTTCACACAGTGTTGATTCCACCAGTGCCAACATCCCTGCCACCTCATACTGAGGAAGCTATATTTGTGGAGTTAATTGTATGTTTTTTGCAGGGTTTTATTTCACCTTTTTTTTAATTTTTTTTTTTTTTATTTTGGAGGGTTATCTCAGCATCCCCAGACCACTGCCAAATATGGAAGGGACACCCTGAGATTCGGTGGTATTTATATCCTGTTCTTTAGTATATATAGGTATTTATATATAGAATATGTCTGATGACCACGTTCAGTGAATACAGTGATATCTGTGCAGTGAACCAGTGTAATATCCTGTAGGATAGTGAGATGATCAAGATTTTTGAAGCCAGTTTATGCAGAGAACCAGAGGTGTACTGCTGACCTTACAGCAAACTGCATCTGCTTATTAAGACAGAGGAAGAAAAAAGAATTTGCACACTGAAAACTGCTTACCAGTTGTCAGAAGAATGTTGATTAGCTGGAATGAAGGGACCACAAGGGTAACACCAACCCCAATTGCATTAACCATCTGATCAAGTTTAAAATAATTCACTGTCATTCTCAAAGACAAATCTACTTTTTCTTCACAACACTGATATATCCTCTGCTACTTAAATGGAGACATGCTAGAACTCATGAACTTGACATCCTTCAGGTCTTTTGACAGCAGTAATGTATGTGGTGCACCAGTCTTATAAAATTGAATTTGGTTTTTCGTTTGGTATAGAGGGGAAATTCAAGGACTTTTACGTAGTTTTTAACAAACAAAATAATCCTTATCTTCAAGTGAGGGAACTAACATGGGGATTTTGTTAGCTGCCAGGTTTGTCTGTTCCAATTATGTAATCGAAATGGTAGAAATAGAGAGTTGCTTTATAAATCTGCTCTTGGGGCTGAACTCAAGCCAAACTCCATTTATCACCCAGTCCATATACACTGTCATTAGGACCAGTAAATTTTAGTGACATAGGAGACCTCAGATATTGCTGGCTGAGAACCGTGGTATGATAATCCTTCAAAAGCTCAGGATTCTCTTTCCTCAGTGTAAAATGTGCACCTGTCTTGGTAAAAGGCCACATATCCCTCTGGGAAACCTAATATTTATTTGGTGGACCTCCAAGGTGACATGAAAAGGGGGTGGATGCAATATCTGTGATTACCTATATGGGAAAAGAATCTGAAAAAGAACGGATGTGTGTATATGTATAAGTGAATCATTCTGTCGTACAGCAGAAATTATCACAATATTGTATATCAACTATAATAAAATTTAAACAAAAAAAAAGGAGGTGGATGAAAGATCACAGGTGAAAAATGTACTCCAGACTTCCTGTCTTCCTGAGTCATTGAATTTCTTCCATTATGAGATATAAGGAGTTTCTAATATCTCAGCTCTCTTTAATTCAGGTGACTACTAGATCCAAGTTTCATAGAAATATTCAAACAAACTATTATATTTGCTTATAGCTTCCTGATTAATTTTCATTTTTAACACTCTTATTTAATATGTTCTTTATACTTATCTAAGAAGATACATATATTAATTTAATCTTCACAATAATCACACAAGGTTAATAAAATTATTATTCCCATTTTATAGATGAGCAAAATTAGGCAAAGAGCAGTTAAGCATCTTAAGTTCACAGAGCTTGTAAGTGGTGAAGATGAAACTGAATCCAAAATATCATCCTTAATTTGATAAATTCAGCTTATCTAGTGTATTCACTATATCCTATCAGAAGCCATATAATCCATTTCCACACATATCCCATAGGTTTTTGACTATGTAAACTAGCAAAATCTTGCAGCTAATCTGTAAACCACATTTCTGATTTGTAAAGCATCTCCTCTCAAGTTAGACCTTGGATTTGTCCTCCTGAGGCACATTAGGATATGACTCTGGTTACGGATTTCAAAGCCATGAGGGGTGACAGGAGCAGGGCATGAGGATAATTAAAAAGGGCTCTTGAAGTAACTGTCTAAGGTGATGTGCCAGCACCCTTGTGTACTCTTTGTGATGCTGGGATTGGGTCTCTGCAAACACATATCTGTTTGGCCAAGTGTTAGGGTGTTACAATCTGCAGTCAAGGGTACTAGGAGCCTGCAAGTCTAGAGGCAGAATACGCTTCTTACCTTTTCCTGTTTCTTCCTTGTGAGTTTGCTTTTTGCTCCTGGTTGTTGTCAGGGTAACCTTTTTAAAGAGTCTTCACATTAAGAATAGCAATTCCTCCCAATAGCAGTAACTGAATCCTGTGTGCGTTTTTTCCAAATGCTAGCACAACCAGCTTTATCTTGCACCCACCTTGATGTACCAACTCCAGCTGACCAGTGGCCCCTCTTCAGAGGCCTGGGTCCCAGATTCTTAGGTCCCTTCCTGTAAGTTTATAAGTTTTAAGAATTCCATCCAGTTCTTTTGTTCTCTCAGATATAGGGACAGTGACTGTATCCTTCATACTTTACATATTCTATATGCTTTATAATAGCCTTCATCCTTTATGTATCCTATATCTTTATAAGACCTTAGAGTTCTCATTTTATCTTTTCTGTTACCTGACTAACAACTTTATACCTAGTTAACCATTTTTCATATAAAAATCTCTCTTCAAATAATTGCCATGATTTCTTGACTAGATTCTGGCTGATATACGTAAACTCATTTCAGTGTGTTCAAGAAGTCATAGCTTTCTTCCCCAAAAGGTATGCAACTTCTATAGGCAAGGGAACAATAATAGAATTTGGAGGTTTACAAGGCTCATATTTATTGTATCAAATTATTCCATTATGATTCTGAGAGCCTCTTTCCCAATCAGAGCCTAACTTTCACATAACAGACCTAGCTTCAAATTGCTTTGTATTTCTGTAACTCTTTGAATTCATTTCTGTGTCTGATTCATTATTGTCTCTGTTCATGACCGTTAAATATAAGAAACTCAAGGATGTCTAAGCCTATGGGAGCAGGTGAGTTTGGGAAGCAAAATAGAGAAAGATAGAAAGTTGTGAGGCCAAATATTTAAGGGCCTGTACTATAATTTTCTTTCTTTATGCTCTCCACTTCAATCGGAAGAACCCAGCTCACCTCACGGTCCCTAAATTTCTCATTGCAATTGTAGTGAGCATTTACAGTAGCCACTTGAACTCCAAATCTCACTCAGTGATGAGGAACTGCATGCTACGAATGACCACATGTCATAGGCCACCTGCGATCCATTTTCCCTGTTGATGAGGTAATCACTCCCTTTAACCCAGGTCACATAAGCAGTATAAAAATGTCCATCTGAAGGGTCTTCCTTAGAACCACTTCCAGTTCTATGTATTTTGCTGAAGTTTACTCTGAGAAACCAAACCCACTCTAGATATTTCTAGTACAAAGGGACTTAATATTTAAATTTAAATTAAAGGTCTAGAGAGTTATTTACACCTACCATGAGTGTCCTTGATTTAGGAACCTAAGAAGAGCATTAATTTCCTGTATTTGATGATAGATCTTCCCTACTATTACTGCTAACACGTACATTATGAATTCCCCAAACAGACGATATATATCATCCTAAAATTTAGGGACTCTTACATTTTCAGTTTTTATGTTTGCTTGGCTTTATTATATTTTCCTGGACATTTGTTTTTCATGGGAGTATATATATGGATGAGTCAGTTCTTCCCTTCTTACATTTGATCAAAAGACTTAAAGGTATCAATCCAAAGTCATACATACTTGGATGTGAATATTAGTTTTGCCACATATTGGCTGTGTGACACTAGAGAAGTTAACTTCTCTGAGCCTTGAAACCACTCATTAAAATTGATCAAGTCTCAATACATATTTATAAGTTTGATATGAGTATTAAATGAGATATTTATCACAGTGCCTGGCATATAAATGCTAGTTAAAATGAGGGAACTATTTTGGGTTTTTTACACATATTTTTTCAGATACAAAAAAGTATTTTTTGTGTTTTTTTTAATATATATTGTTAAACTTGTTTTGAATGTACCATCCTTCGGAGAAAAGGTAAAGAAGATAGAAATTAGGCAAGTCTCTCTTCTGTGTTCCTGTTTTCTACTCCTGCTGCACTACAAGTTCCTACATGAGAAGCTGCTTTTTTTTTTTTTTTTTGTAGTCCCTGAGAGGCTGCTGCTCTCTAGGAGAAGCTCCTCACTTGTCCCAGTGCCAGCCCAGTGTGGTGTGTGAGTGACAGTGGGGGAGGATGTAGATTGCTGAGTCCAAGGCAGAGCTCCTTGCTCGTCATAGCCCACTGAAGAATGTAGAAGACCCTTCAGTTTCTGCATGTTCCTGAGGAAGACAGATATAATGACATGACTGATAAACTGATAAACTGGAGTGAGAAAAAGGTGGTTGCAGTGTACAGAGATTTTGTGACCAAAAAGAGAAAATTTGGAAATTCATCTTTAGGTACTAGTTCAACACTAATTAAGACATGAAACATCTCAAGGGACATTATTTGGAGGAGCAAAAAAATAACAGATCTGGTTGGTTAAGCACTCTGCTTGGGAAAATAGAACAAGGATCTACATGTAAGAACCTTGGGTCTTCTTTGGCCTTCCTGCTATTTGTCCACCTCATTCTCTATGAGGTGTGTTAAAATTGCTGCCCTAGTCATTCACAAATTATATTGCTGGGTACATTGGCAGGGACTTTAAATGTGAAAGCCTGAACATTTACCCAAACTGTTAAATCAATTAAGAGGTTATTTGAAACCCAAAGAAATTAAGAATATTAAATGGAAAGTTTGAAGTTTTAAAATTTAAATTTATCACTACATAGTAGGTAAGAGCTTGTGAAGACCACTAGAACGGTTATAGAAAAGAAAAGAAAAGAAAAGCTATGTTTAGCTATTTTTTTTTCTACACATCTGGGTTGTACTGTGCCTAAATATGTGAATCTGACATGATGTCATTAGAAATATCATCTTATGTTAAATCAAAGGATTTTCTTTACCGCTATTCAGTGCCAACTGAAATTCTTTGTAGGGAGACAGTATTCCCACAAAATCAGAGAGGCGAAGCCCCAAAGCACAGAATGTACATATATACTTTGGAAAGTAGATAACATGTATGTGTTTTAATATAACCTCATATATTCACTCAAGGGAATAAAACCAAATAGAACCATTTATGCATTTACTATAGAGACTGACTGAACTATTCCCTGGAGGCATAATACTTTTCAGAGCTTTCTTTGAAGAATCCAAGTTCTTTAAGAGAATCCAGAATTCCATTGTCTTCAATAACTTCTCATTGTAAACCTCCACAACCTTCGACTTTACTTTATTCATGTTTGCTCTTTTTTGGGTCTTAAAATAGACTTTGGTTAAGCCAGCTGTTCATGAAAGTAAAGAAGAAAAAAAAAAGCAAGCTCAGGAAAGCACAGAGTCTGGCTTAGATTTTGCATAGTTGCTATACTAATCAATATCATAGTAATTAAAATCACCCATGATTAATGGGTTAGCATTTTTATAGGGCTTTGTTGTCTACAAAAGCATTTCATAGTCTATTCTGTCTAACTGCCCAGTAGGAGCAAACCCCAAATCACCAGGCTACCTTTTGTCCTTAATTTCCATCTGAACTATTCCTGTCTATAGAAGTATCTTGCCTTGGGATGCAGTTGTGGGTTTCCCCTCTCTCTCTGTGAGAAAAAGACCTTTCTCTAAAAAGCAAAAACTGAAGCTGCAAACTAGGGATTGCCACATTACTAACTATTCATTGAATTCACCTTTTTTTATACAAAGAGCCCCTGGGGACAGGAGGACTCTGACAGGCCAAAAGTATACTGTTAGCTTCCCTGAAGCTGTACCTATTTGCATTATTTCACTCTGTAAGACAGAGTAGTCAATGCTATTATTCCTCTCTTGTCTAATCAACTCTAGGCTGACTGAATTGTGAGTTCTAATCCTTGCACTTAAATTAATGTAATAGTGAAAAACTGACATTTTAGCCTGTATTTTAGAGAAGCAATTCCCTTGAAGAGATAGTAAGAGAAGCCACGACTTGCAGTTTCCTAAATGGGCCAAAATGGTTAAAATAAATATTCCTTGGATATTAGATTGTGTTTATTTCTTTCTTTTATCTCTCCTTTTTTTCTTTTTAGGGCTGTACCTGCAGCATATGGAAGTTCCCAGATGAGGGGTCCAATAAAAACCACAGCAATACCATATCTGAGTACCATCTGCCACTTATGCCACAGCTTGTGGCAACACCAAAACCTTAACCTACCAAAAGAGGCCAGGGATCGAACCTGCATCCTCATGGGTATTAGTTGGGTTCCTAACTTGCTGAGCCACAACAGGAACTTCAGATTGTATTTCCAATACCTCTTTATCCTTCATAAATTTCAACAAGGGTTTTGCACTTACAGATGATGAGAAAAAAAAAAGATTGCACAAAATCTTTTCATGGGCTTTTGAGGATTAACTATCTACACTTCATCAGAAAGCACTTCATAAGAATCTAAATTTTTAATCCTAGATAGAGCTTCTCATCAGGTATCAATGAATAGTCAAATTGGTCATTTTAGTTTTATTCTTTGTCTGCAAACGCTTTGTACATTTCATCCAGGTTGTACGTAGTTCTCCCTTCAGAATTCTCTGAAATATTCTTTAAGAAGACAACAGAAGTAATGTGGAAGTGAGATAGCCTTAAGAACATTATTAACGTAATTCTTGAAAATTTACTACAGAATGTTTTTTATAGTTTAAGTATAAAAATATACAGTGTGATCTATTCTGAATCTGAATGAGCATGTAATTCATTCATCTATTCATTCAGCAAGTGCATGCAGGCACTTGTTAGAATTGCACCGGTTAAACTCTCCATTCAATTCTCTATTGAATTTTGACTCCATGAAAATGTCAGCAAAATCATCTCTTCAAGCAGAGCTGGTAAGAGAGATGACTACCATGGCCGCGTGTTAGTGGCATCTCTAAGTAGGGGGGCCAGTTCAGTCCAGTTACAGGGTTTTAGAGTCTAGTTTTATGTGAATCTTTCAAGGGGGGGGCTTGAGTGGGATCTGGTAAGAATTAAGATATAATAATTGAGGATTGGTGGGCACAGCAAAGTAAGAATCGAGGATCAAGAGTGTAAATTGTCTTGGAATCCTGGAGGGTAGATAGTTTTTGATGCTCTCTGTTGAAAAATTGAATAATTTGATATTCATTAAATTGTTTCCTCAGAAATTTCTGAAAAGAACGATAGAGTTATTTGCAACTATTAACTTTCTGGGTAAGGGTTCCTGGAAAAGAAGTGAGGATTGTGAGGGTAGTTCAATTGTAAATCCGTGTCACTGTTGACTATAAGCTGTATGAGTATAGATAGTAAAAAAACAAAACAAAACAAAAACATAAGTTATTTAGAAAGAATAATATTGAAGACAAAAACTAAGGAAAAGCAATTTGGACTATTTGTTTAAATAGCATAAATAATAGTATAGCTACTGTATGGAATTTTGAGTTTTTTGGTTTTTTTTTTTTTTTTTTGTCTTTTTGCCTTATCTAGGGCTGCACCCGTGGCATGTGGAGATTCCCAGGCTAGGGGTCTAACAGGAGCTGTAGCTGCCGGCCTTCACCACAGCCACAGCAACGTGGGATCCGAGCCACATCTGCAACCTACACCACAGCGCACGGCAACGCCGGATCCTTAACCCACTGAGCAAGGCCAGAGATCGAACCCACAACCTCATTTCGTTAACCACTGTGCCACGATGGGAACTCCTACTGTATGGAATTTTGAAGAGCTTTCAATCAATTATCCTTTGCAACATCTTCTCAATAAACTAGATGTTAAACATTCTAACTCCGTTTAACCTTATTCAGCATTTCAAATTCTGTCTACCTTTTATTTCTACATATTTTAAACACCACTTTCAGCATAACTTCCTAGCTGCTTTGCCCTGTGCTGCCTATGAATTTGAAAATACATGATGGAGGAGTTCCTGTCGTGGCTCAGCAGAAATGAATCTGACTAGTATCCATGAGATGCAGGTTCAGTCCCTGTCCTCGCTCAGTGGGTTAAGGATCGGTGTTGCTGTGAGCTGTGGTATAGGCTGCAGATGTGGCTCGGATCTGGCATCGCTGTGGCTGTGGTGTAGGCAGGTGGCTCCAGCTCTGATTCGGCCACTGGCCTGGGAACCTCAATATATATGCCACGGGCGCAGCCCTAAAAAGACCAAAAAGAAAAAGAAAGAAAATACATGATGGAAAATGTGGCATAGAACGCGAGGTTCACTTCAATGCATTTGACTTCTCTTTGAGATTCTGGATAAATAGAAATAGAAATCTGTTCTCAGGATAAATTTTCTTCCACCCCATCAATGAAACCTAAAGACATTGATTATTTAGACTATCTCCTCAGTGTCTAACACAGTGTTCAGCTCAGGGACAGTGGTTAATAAACACTTTTTGAATGAATAAATGCATGATTCTACTGCCTCACGTAAATTAGGTCTAATTTAAGAAAATGTACCCTGAATTTTCTGCATGTTTCTCCTACTTTCTTTTACGTGTTTCATGTTGCTAGAGGTGTAGCAGGGAAATGGAGCTTAGGTCAATGCATTCCATATATTGGGCATCTGTAGCTAGCTCAAGGATGAACATGGAGTCCAACTTGAGCCTTTGATATCCCTAGAATCTTGGTTTAAGCTCTTATTTTTCTCATATTGTGAGCTGTCAAAATGTTAGGCAGGGTCTGCAACAGTGATCATGTCACTTTGAAGGGAAATACCCTTCTGAAAATGAAGGCATCCCATGGAAGAACAGTGCTAACTGACCAATACACCCTGGATCCCCAGGTTGTTTTGTTAGATCCCGACTCAGACAAGCCTGAAGGACTTTTATATAAATTAATATATACACTTGATTGCTTATATCAGTTTTGATGGAATATTTATAAAGATTAAATAATATGGCTAAGAATGCTTTAAACAATATATAACATAAGCCAGAGGTATAATAAATATTTATTTCTTTTAAAAAATTCCTTCCTTAATGCTGTCCTTCACCCTGCTCCCAGAATATTGATATTTCTTTAATATTAACTTAGCAACTGAAATTATCACATAGAAAATATAAAATTTTGATTCTATTGGAAATTAAATAACTGGGCACAATTTGAAATACAACTCTCTTATTTACACTAAAGTAACTAAAGGTCAGAAAATAATTTGATAATAAATATAAAAATCATTGCAAATGACCCAGAAATTGAATCTCGGGCTCCTGTCCTGTGGGTAAGGGTTCTTTCCACTGTATCACACCAGTTCTTTTATTATATGGTTTGCATTTCAAATATTGATAGTTTTTCTTTATTTTCCACACTCTTTTTTTCATATTCATCTCCCAACCCCCTCATCATAGACGCATGTTAAAATATAATATCCTTATTCTAATAACAATTTATCAACAGTGATTTATTAACCATCTTTCATGCACATGCACTATATTAGGTCCTGAGGATGAGGATAAAACATTCCCACATAATTCACAGAGTCAATTCTTCTATGAACCTGGAAAATAACGACAACAACAAAGAGAAATGCATTATTGTCATGTTCCCGAGAAAAAGTTCTTGTTTCCTCAGAGAAAGAATTCAGAAACAAGGTAGAAATTCAGAAAATAAAGTGAGGATTTACTTAAGTCAGAAATACACCTCTTAAGAGAAGCAGGCAGACAGAAGAACAGCTTCTGCCAATAACATTAATAAATGTATTGATATAGAAGATGATTAATAATTGTCACAATTAATAATTGTCAATGATTGTCACAAAAGTGATGATTTTAGATTATATTGTGGGATTTTGGTGGGCTGAAGAAGTGATTTTTATTTGTTTTTATTTTCAGAATTATAGATGGTAGAACTTGACCTACTCTATGTGCAGGGGAATTCTTTGCATTAGATGTTAAAACTTTAAGTGAGGAGACAGGTATGAAGGAACTCCTTTCATCACTGAGAAGGTGCCTTAACCAGGAAAATAATTACTTACTTAGTCTATAAATGTACTTCTTAGTCAAAATTTAGCAAGAAGTTCCCAGTGGTCACCAGTGTTTGCCTCCACTTCCAGTGGGCGTGCAATAGCCTCTGGTAGTGTTTGAGCCTCAGAAGAACAGGTGAAGATATTTTTTTAAAAGTTTCATTGTGGTAGAGTTCACGTAATGTTGTGTTAGTTTTAGGTGTACAGCAAAGTGAATCAGTTATGCATATACACATATTCATTCTTTTTCAGATTCTTTTCCTATATGGAGTTTCACAGAATATTGGTTAGAATTCCCTGTACTATACAGTAGGTCCTTGTTACATTTATTTTGTGTATAGTAGTGTGTATATATTAATCCCAACCTTTTAATTTATCCCTCCCCCACCATTTTTCCTATGTTAACCATAAATTTGATTTTACCATTTGAGTGTCTTTCTGTTCTGTGCATAAGTTCTTTTGTATCTTTTTTTATTAGAGTCCATATGTTAGTGCTCTCATTCGATATTTGTCTTTCTCTGTCTGATGTACTTCACTTAGTATGATAATCTATAGGTCCATCGTGTTGCTGCAAATGGTATTATTTCTTTCTTTTTTTATCGTTGAGTAACATCCCACTGTATGTGTACCACATCTTCTTTATACAATCCTCTGCTGATGAACTTTAAGTTGCTTCCATGTTTTGGCTGTTGTAAATAGTGCTGCAGTTTTCATTGGGATTTGTGTGCCTTTTTAAATTATTGTTTTCTCCAAATATATGCCCGGTGGGATTGTTGGATCATACAGTAGTTCAATATTTAGGTTTTTAAGGAACTTCCATGCTGTTGTACATAGTGATTGCACAAATTTACATTCCCACCAACAGTGTAGAGAGTTCTTTTTCTCCACACCCTCTCCGGAATTTGTTACTTGTAGATTTTTTAATTATGCCAAATTTGACTAGTGTGTGGTGGTACCTCATTGCAGTTTTGATTTGTATTTCTCTAATAATTAGTGATGTTGAGCCTCTTTTCATGTGCGTTGTGACCATCTGTCTTGTCTTCATTAGAGAAATGTCTCCATAGATCTTCTGTTCATTTTTTGATTGGGTTATTTTTTTATTAAAGCTGTATGAAATATTTGTATATTTTGGAGATTAATCCCTTGTTGGTCATTTAATTTGCAAGTATTTTCTCCCATTCTGTTGGTTGTCTTCATTTTGTTTACAGTTTCCTTTGCTGTGCAGAAGTTTGTAAGTTTAATTAAATACTGATTCTTGTTATTATATTCACTACTCTAGGAGGTGGATCAAGAAAGATATTGCTGTGATTTATGTCACAGAGTATTCTTCCTATGTTTTCCTCAAAGGGTTTTATAGTACCTGGCCTTATGTTTAGGTCTTTAATCCATTTTGAGTTTATTTTTGTGTATGGTATAAGAGAATATGCTAATTTCATTCTTTTACATTTAGCTCTCACTTTTCGCAGCACCATTTATTAAAGAGAATGTCTTTTCTCCATTGTTTATTCTTACCAGAAGAGGATAAAATATTACAAAGGTGCTTGTCAAGTCAAAACTTCATGTAGGAATTCCCACTGTGACACAATGAGATCTGTGGTGTTTTTGCAGTGCCAGGATGTAGGTTCAGTCCCTGTACTGGCACAGTATGTTAAAGTATCTGGCGTTGCTGCAGTTGTGACATAGGTTGTAACTGTGGCTTGTCTGATCCCTGGCGAGGGAACTCCATGTGATGTAGGGCAACCAAAAATTAAAAAAAAAAAAAAAAAAAAAAAAGAGCTTCATAGCTTCATGTAAACCAAAGTTATGGGGGAGTTAAGATACAATATACAAGCAGCAAAAGCAGATCTCCAAAGATAAGAATTACTATTCTGACACCAACTAATATAATGCCGTTCAAGCCTGACGCTAATCACTTAGGGTTAGCATAGACCCATGAGTTAAGGGCTCAGTTCTCTGTAAAACTTCCCTCCCTTCAGACATCAGTTGCATTGTAGGGGTCTCCTCCTACGTATTTTACCAGCTGGCTACAAATTGAGAGTTACCAAGACCCCCTAAGATTCAAAAATTCACTAGAAAAACTAGATGTCTTGAAACAATTATAATTACAATGGCAGTTTTATTATAAAAGATACAAATTAGGACCAGTCAAGTGAGGAGATGCATAGGGCAAGGTCTGCGAAGGCTTAGGATCCAAAGCCCCTGTTCTCTCTCCCCATGGAATGAGGATGTATCACCCTTATGGCACATCAGTGTGTTCACCAACTAGAAATCTCCTTTGAGCTCAGTGGTGGGGCTGCATTGTGTAGGCATATTTTTTCTTCTTTAAAATATTACTATTAAAGTATAGTTGATTTACAGTGTTTTGTCAAGTTCTGTTGGACAACAAAGTGACCCAATCACACACATTTCCCTGTGGCATACAGTAGGATCCCATTGCCCATTCATTCCAAATATAGCATTTTGCATCCAACCCCCATCCCCACAAATAGCCATCTGTCCCACTCTCTCTGCATTCCCCAATGGGAGCCCAAAGTTTGCTCTTCTTGTCCATGATATGTTTCTGCTTTTTGTTTGTTTGCTATTTTTAGATAGGATCATCGCTTCCATTTTTTAGATTCCACAAATAAGTGATATTATATGGTATTTGATTCTTTCTTTCTGGCTTAGTTCACTTAGTATGAGAGTCACTAGATCCATCCATGTTATTACAAATGGCATTAGTTTGTCTTTAAGTTTTTTTCCATTATAGTTGATTTAGAGTGTTCTGTCAATTTCTACTATAAAGCAAGGTGACTGGTTTTATATATGTGTGCATATATATGTGTATACACACACACACACACACACACACACACACACACACACACACACACATATTCTTTTTCTTACATAATCCTCCCTCATTTGCCATCACAAGTGACTAGATAGTTCCCTGTGCTATACAGCAGGATCATTGCTTATCCATTCCAAATGCATCTATTGTATCTATTAACTCCAAACTCCCAGTCCATTCTGCTCCCTCCCCCACTTCCCCCTTGGCAACGACAAGTCTGTTCTCCAAGTCCGTGAGTTTCTTTATGTGGAAACTTTATGTATGTTAGATTTCAGATATAAGTGATATTGTATGGTATTTGTCTTTCTCTTTCTTACTTCACTTAGTATGAGAGTCTAGTTCCATCCATGTTGCTGCAGATGGCATTATTTTGTTCTTTTTATGGCTGAGTAGTATTCCTTTGTGTATATATACCACATCTTCCTAATCCATTAATCTGTCCATGGGCATTTAGGTTGTTTCCAGGTCTTGGCTATTGTGAATAGTGTTGGAATGAACATATGGGTACATGGATCTTTTCCAAGGAAAGTTTTGTCCAGATATATGCCCAAGAGTGAGATTGCTGAGTCATATGGTAGTTCTATATTTAGTTTTCTGAGGTACCTCCTTACTGTTTTCCACAGTGGTTCTGCCAATTTACATTCCCACCAACAGAGTAGGAGGGTTCCCTTTTCTCCACACCCTTTCTAGCATTTATTTGTGGACTTATTAATGATGGCCATTCTGACTGTTATGAGGTGGTACCTCACTGTAGTCTTAGTTTGCATTTTTCTAATTAGTGATGTTGAGTATTTTTTCATGTGCCGTTTTGGCCATCTGTATATCTTCTTTGGAGGAATGTCTATTCAGGTCTTTTGCCCATTTTTCAATTGGGTTTTTGAGTTTTTTTTTTTTTTGCTGTTGAGTTGTATTAGTTGTTTGTAC
Source organism: Catagonus wagneri (assembly GCA_004024745.2). Lineage (NCBI taxonomy): Eukaryota > Metazoa > Chordata > Mammalia > Artiodactyla > Tayassuidae > Catagonus > Catagonus wagneri. The sequence continues at coordinate 305,886 of PVHT020000035.1, read as the reverse complement.
ATTTTGGAGATTAGGCCCTCGTCTGTTGCATCATTGGCAAAGTTTTTCTCCCATTCTCTGTGTTGTATTTTCATTTTTTTAATGGTTTCCTTTGCTGTACAAAAGCTGTTGAGTTTGATTAGGTCACAATGGTTTATTCATGTCTTTATTATCATTATTCTAGGAGGTGGATCAAACAAGATGTTGCTATAATTTATGTCAAAGACTGTTCTGCCTATCTTTTCCTCTATGAGTTTTATAGTGTCTGGCCTTATATTTAGATCTTTAATCAATTTTGAGTTTATTTTTGTACATGGTGTTAGTGTTCTGTTTCATTCTTTTGCATGTTACTCTCCAGTTTTCCCAGTACCATTTATTGAAAAGGCTATCTTTCTTCCACTGTATGTTCTGTCCTCCTTCATCATAGATTAGTTGACCATAGGTACTTGGGTTTCTATCTGGGATTTATATCCTGTTCCATTGGTCTATATTTCTGTTTTTTGTACTGGTACCATGTTGTTTTGATGACTGTACCTTTGTAGTATTGTCTAAAGTTAGGAAGCTTGATTACCCCACTTTCTTTGTTTTTTCTTTTTTAATATTGCTTTGACTATTTGGGGTCTCTTGTGTTTCCATACAAATTTTAAAACATTCTTTCTAGTTCTGTGAAGAATGTCTTTGGTAATTTGATAGGGATTGCATTGAATCTGTAGATTACCTTGGGTAGTATAGTCATTTTGATAATATTTATGCTTCCAATCTAAGACCATGATATGTCTTTCCGTTTGTGTCATGTTTGAATTCTTTCAACACAGTTTTATAGTTTTCAGAGTATAGGCCTTTTGTCTCTTTAGGCAGGTTTATTCCTAGCTATTTTATTCTTTTTAATGCAATTATAAATGGGATAGGTTTTTGGATTTCTCTTTCTGATCTTTCATTATTAGTATGTAGAAATGCAATTGATTTCTCTGTATTAATTTTGTAGCCTGCAACTCTGCCAAATTCACTGATGAGTTCTAACAGTTTTCTGGTGCTGTCTTTAGGGTTTTCTAAGTGTAGTATCATGTCATCTGCAGACAATGATAGTTTTACTTCTTTTCCAATTTGGATTCCTTTTATTTCTTTTTCTTCTCTGATTTCTGTGGCTAGGAACTTCCAAAACTATCTTGAATAATAGTGGTGAAATTGGACATCCTTGTGTTGTTCTTGATGTTAGTGGGAATGTTTTCAGTTTTTCACCATTGAGGATGATGTTACCTGTGGGTTTTTGATATATGTTTTTTATTATGTTGAGGTAGGTTCCACCTACCCCCCCTCTCTGGAGAGTTTTCACCAGACACAAGCATTGAATTTTGTTAGAGTCCTTTTCTGCATCTATTGAGATGATCATATGGTTTTTATTCTTCAGTTTGTTGATGTGGTATATCACAGTGACAGATTTGCAGATACTGAAGCATCCTTGCATCCCTGGGATAAATTCTACTTGATCATGGTGTATGATCCTTTTAATATATATTTGGATTCTGTGAATTCTATCAAACATTCAGAGAAGAGCTCACACCTAATATTCTGAAACTTTTCCCAAAAATTGCAGAGGGAGAAACACTCCTAAGCTCATTCAAAGAGGCCATCCTGATACCAAAGCCAGATAAAGATACCACAAAAAAGAATATTGAAGAGCAATATCATTGATGAACGTAGATGCAAAGATACTTTTAAAAATATGTAGGCATAATTGATTGAACCTTTGGCCATGTAACTGATCTCAAACTCTAGCTCCCTATCCTCACCAGTTGTTGGTAGGATGGGCTTACATCCAGTGGCTCAAAGTCCAAATCCTCTAATTACATGGTTCATCTCTCTGGCATAACTAGTAACTCTCATCCTGAATTCTCTCTTCAGCGTAATCTCAAGTGCGGTCCAAGGGCTAACCGTGAATAACAAAGACACTCAGCTCACTAGGGGAATCCTAAGGATTTAGAGATTATCTCCCAGGAACCAGAGACAAAGACAGGACAAATTCTTAATTATACAACAATGGGATTGTGTAGATTTTTCAAAGTGACAGGGAAAAAATCAATTAGGGAAGAAGCAAGCAACCTATGGGACTCGGTTTTCTATCTTTTGATATCAAATATACATGTGGTCTAAAACTCCTTTTACTTTGGTTGGTTTCCATTCCATACATTCAGGTTATCACTTTCATTTACTAGAAATCTATAGGGGAAAACACCAAAACAAAACAAACAAACAAAAGAACAAGACCAAACTAACACTCAGATAATTTGGAGGGCTTTTCATTGACATTTAGAGGCCCCAGGAATATTCCAGATAGAGGAAAACAGAATGAGTAAATGTTATATGATTCAGTAGGTATAAAATGTGTAACCAGTTTCAGGACTATTTTTACAGTAATAATGTCTCTTCAGGATAAACTTAAAAAAATTACCAATCTAGCTCAAGAAATTTAGGTAATTTAATGAAACTCTTTCGGATATTATGGGAACTGGGGCTTTTCATATTCATTTCTAGCTCCAAGGTGAGATCACATGCCTGAGATTTACATAGAAAAGAGTTTAGAAAAGAGTTTAGAAAAAAAAGAGTTTAGAAAAAAAGAGTTTATATAGAAAAGAGTTTAGAAAAAGAAAGCCAAAAGGCTTTCTTCTAAGGCCTTTTCACAGTATTTTCCCAAATTTAACACTATTGTAACATAGTTACATTACTTGAACTGTAGAAATTATTCCCAGGAAAAATGGGAAAATTAGGCTTGGCTCAACAATTTTTGCTTTTAATTTTAAATTATTTGTCCTGGAACACCTCCTCCTTTTGAATACCCATTTCTCTATGACATTCAGCTTAAAATCTTGACACTTGAGTAATTTCCTGCCCATAATCACAATAAGCATCAATATTGTAGTTGAATATGTGAATTCTATTGATCCTCAACAGCAATGACAATAAGTAAGGACCTCACAAAACAAATAACAACAGGTTATTCAGGTCTCTGTGTTTTGTGTTTAAAAGAAAAGGGACAGAAAAATGACATGATGACATAGTAATTCAGGAATAAAATAGGGAAAGACTAATTTGACTTTTTCCAAAGTAGAGGATCCAGAATATTCCTCTAATGCACTTGAAGTCTCCTCATTAGAATTTGGGAACTGCATTAAGCACACAGTCTTGAATAGAATGATGGGCAGAAAACATTTCAGAGAACAGTAAAAAGTACGGATCAAAATATTGTGTGGGGCAGACTATTAGTAACTTTGAAAACCCACCAGATGATTTAAACAATATAATGCATATATTATAGCTTTTCCCCTGGAGTAAGTAAAGAGAGTAATTTTAGGATCAACCTGGAATGATTATGAAGAATGGATTAAAAAGGAAGTCGGAGGCCAGCAACACGTTAAATGCTTGTGGGAGCTGGATAGAATTGTGGAAATGTATTCCACGAAGATACAGGAAATGATGAAGTTCAGAGCATAAGAGAAGGAGGTGATTTTAATAAAAAATGATATCGTTTTCTCTGAATAGTAATTACTATAATTATTAGTAACAATTATTTCCCCATAAATCTAGTTTTCGCTGGATACCTCTTCCTTCTGAGATCCCTCTGGTCTTGTAATGTGTCTTCCCCAGGAAAAATAATTTATGCAGTAGCTAAAAGGCTTTTTCAGCATGTTCAGATTATAGGGCAAGTATAAGCAGTCTGTGAAGGCAACAAGGCCTAATGCACATATTCCAATATATTTTTCTTTAATCGTTTGCAGTCTTGTTTTCCTTCTATGCCTGTTCTTTTTGCTGTCCATTTTTATTTCAAGACAAACCCAAGGGTAGGGGATTTCAGAATTGTTCAAATTATATTCCTTAAGGTATAGTATTACCCAGATGCACCAATGGGGGAAAGGCAGCCTCTATTTTAACCTTAGGATCCTGATAATTTTAATGGTTACTTTTAAACGTTGTATAAGAAGTACAATATAAGAAGTTTTTGCACTCTTATTATTAAGTGAAATACCAATCAAAATGACTACAGTCCCAAATCCAAGGAAGACCGATTTTTATAACTCAGGTTGCAAATATGTAATAAAAGATGAATTCTCTCCATTAATTATTGTAATTTCTGTGTTTCTTTTCATAACATTAGAAGGCCATTATGTTCTAACTGGCACTCTTCTTGTCCTGTCTGGAATGTTTAGAACTATGAATAACCATTATGTTATAAATATGCATGTAAATATAGGCATGAGAGCATGAGAGCAATAGATAGAATTTTATATTTTACCTTAGATTGATAAAATAGCATGTATCTACTTATTAGGTATATGTAGTATTTTGTGCTTTTATATTATTGCACTAGTTCCATACTTTTTGTAACAATCACCTTTTCAATGCAGTGGGCAGGGGGAGTTTTTCTGAAGTATCCTTGGAATTTAACTGTGGAATGTGGAGTATTTTATAATGGAAACTACCCATATCCCCAATTCACTTACTTAAGGTTAATTCCTATACCAATAGTTGTCAGTGAGGCTGTATTGTACCCTGGAAACATTTTAGAAATTTTGAGGGACAGAGGATTTGGAAATTTCTGGCAGGGACATTTGTTAGTCCTAGTGATGGAGAAAAAATACTAGTGGGTAAGTCAAGAAAGCTAACCATCATTGTATAGACAATCCCAAAATGAAGACGTATGTCAATCTTTTCTACAAGTTTCAAACATCCCTCTAGATACTTTGAAAGTGAAGACCTTCTTATCATTATCCAATCATGTAACTAAACTCTTCTTTATTTTTCAGCACATTTTTGCACAATTTTCATGTACACTGAATTTTTTAAAAATGTAACTAATGTGTCATTTGAAGGAAGACTGCCTTCTTTAATTCATATTTTCCCAAAATTTAGCTACATTTTGGAAAATTATGTTTCTTAAGGCAGCATTGTTTGTGGTATTTGAATTCCCATACCACCCACAGATATCAGTCTGTAACAGTAGCTGTCATATTCATTACAATTCCATGAACACGTTCAAATGTCTGAATATTTGCTTTTTTCAAGTGTAGTTGCACTTGAGTTTGTGTATTAAAGTCTGTGCCATTTTATTATATTTTTCTTCCTGTTGTAGTGACTGCCCTTCCTATATTTCCTTTACTTGTCCTATACACCCACACTCTAGCCACTCACTGCTCAAAAATGCCCCTTCGAAGAATTTCTTTGGGTGGAATGGGAGATCCCTAAATCTCTGCCATGCATGCATGGTTTATGCATCACCACCCCCAACTTATATGTTGAAATTCTGAAGCCATGTGACAATATTAGAGGATGGGGCTTTGGGGTGATGATTAGGCTCTGTTGGGAATGGGGAAATTTCCCCCTGCACCCCTCTTGAGTTCTTGTGGGTGGACCAATAATAAAATTGGCTCAGGACAAATTAACAGAAGAAAAAGAAACACAGTTTAATTCATGTGCATGAAGGTCTCATTGAAGTGGGACCTAAAAAGTGGCCAAAGCAGGTAGCTTTTATATCTTTTAAGCAAAGAAGCAACAAATTTGTGAGCAATTGATAGGACAAAGAAACTTAGGTTTGATTTGTGAAGACTCTAATTTGTGATGAATCTAAACAGTTTGGGCTTGGTAGTAAATTAAAGAAGTTGCAAGGTTTATTTATGCAGGCTTCTTGGCCCCAGATTCCCTATTTTAGACAGTAGTGTGTCTTTTACTTCCAGATACAGGGAGCACACCTTTCACGTAAGATTTATTTCCTGCTTGCAGGGAGACAGAGAGAAAGGTCAGACTGCCTTTGTTTCACTGGTCGTTTCTTAAGTGACCTTAATTTAGAATAATCAAAATGCCATTGAGACATATTTTGGGGGCAGCTGACCCTGAGCCCCAATAGTTTTGAGGATGGCGCTCTCATGAAAGAGATGAGTGTTTTTATAAAAGAGGTCTTAGTGAGCTCCCTCACCCTTTCTGGCATGTGAGGATGCAACTGAGAACTCTGCCTCTGGGGAACTGACAGAAGACATTAATTTTTTAATTACTCTTATTTGACCATTAATATATTACATTAATTTTTATACATGTCTACATTTCATGTTAGCTATACACCACATTTCAAGCAGTAAAGGGGAATTTCAAAATACTTTCATTTTCTTAGAAGAAAGCATTAGGTCTGAGAGTCTGAGCTACTTTGCGAGTTTATATGCTTACATTTTTACTAAATTTAGTGTTTTTTACCCTCAGAGCATACTAATCAGGACATTTGCAGATATTTACCTAAAGATATATATTATTACTAGGTAAAATATAAAATTGCTAGCAATAATATTTTGCTATTGTCAGAGGCATTAAATATACAGTGGCAGTGCTGACCATCTTTCTCAGCAATCAAAATGCTAATTAATTCAAATAATCAAAAATAAGGGCTTGGGGTTGTTTCTGTTTCCCTCCACCAACAAGCTCAGGATCAAATTGTAGTCATTGTTGATGGGGTATTTTGTAAGCATCTTACAATAAGTGAAAGAGGGAGATTTTATATTTTTGGTAATTATACCCATCATAAAAATGCCTGTGAATAGAAGAGAAAAAGAAAACGGCAGATAGTTAGAAGCAGACTGTAAAAACAAAAAATGAACCATTTGAGAAAAAGTGGAATCAGCTCGGACTTGCACCAGATCAGTCCTAGCATTAGACAAGACCCACCTCTGGCCTCTTGAATGCTTTTGTTCATAGTCATTTTCTTATTTTCTAACATAAGGAAAAAAGTGTGACTGTACTAGCATGAACAAGGGTTTTTAGACTCAATTAATTGCCTAAGCCTGTTTGAACCTCAGTCTTACATTTAAAAGCAGATAATAATTAGTTGTTCTACAGTGATTTTTCCCCTTTTTATTTGTATATGAGAATTAAATGTGACAAGTTATTATAAGTTCTACCCACGTTGTTATATAGAGAATTCACTGAAGAATAATATAGGCAAAATTAGTACTTGGGCTTTCAGGAGAAGAGGCTCTAAGAACAGGGGATAGAGATGTAATACGTTGGCAAAATTTCTGAAATTTCTTTTAACTTCCTCTAATTCTCAGAGAGAGGAAAACCTTGAGAGAGAAAGTAGGTTGGCATGGTTCTTAAAAAGAACCTAATGGGAAATAGGATATTGCAAGCCAGAGTAAGCTGCTCACCTTATAGACCGCTTTGAGATCCTCAGGAGGGAATGGCTCCAGGGAAAGAGAAGGCATTGCTCAGATAGGTATGTTGGGAGAAAGTACTGAAGTGATTCATGCTATGTTGAATTCAATGGATTAGAAGCTGTTGAAGGTCTTTTAAATGAAAGTGTTGACCTAGAGATGGTCAGTTAGTGGATGCTAGTGATGATTACAAGTCTTATTTCCTCTAACAACAAAAGTAAGTTGTCTGTGATATTCATGGATACTGTACCTTCGAGCTCATCTGAACTTACCCATGAGTTATGCCATCACAGTCAAAAAGGCTGCCTGACCTTCCTGTAAGTGTGAATTTAGGAGCAACTGTTTGGCCATTTCCAGAAGAGGCTATGCCAACAGAGCAGTTTGTAACTGATGGGGTGTTGCAAATTGAGTCAGGATGTGCAGTCACGGGGGCAGACAAGGCATTCTCCAGCAGCATGGCACATCTGCCACCTGACTCTGGGAATGTATTGAGGACATTGATGGGCATGTGCAGTTCCAGAATGGGTAGATTCTACAAATAAGGGAACATTTCATGGGATAGTGTTTTTATTTATATTTTATTGAAAGTTTCATGGTAAAACACACTGGATAAAATCTGCTAGCAGTAAGCCTAAAAAAATATTCACTAATGACTATTCAGGAAATTCCATTGGTGGTTCTTCTGCTCTTTAACTTTTATTTTTAATTCTAAATCATGTAATCTGGGAGGAAAATTTCTTTTATATTGCCAATATTTTCACAGCCGAGTAGTAACATTTTAATATTCTTTTCAGGTGGTTATTAATAAGTCACGATTCTATAGTTTTGCCATAATTTTAAAGCTAAAAAAGAGTGCCATTATTATATTACTGAGGAGTTAAAAGGTCTGTGTAACTACACTCTGCTTGGTCCACATAAGCAATTATAATTTTTCTAATAATAATTAGATTTTTTGAAAGCACTGTGATAAATGCCTTCATGTGGTAACATTTAATCCTCTTAATAGCCCTACAAATAAGGGTAGAGAACTATTTAGGAGCATAGTCTTTGTTTGGCAAATCCTGGGGCTCTGCATTTGCTATTTTCTTTGACTGATTCCCTTCCCCAAGAATCCTCAAGGTTTGCTTTATCCTATCTTCAGATTTCTACTCAAAGGTCATTATCAATGTGGTCTTCCCTGACTACCCTGTATAAAATCACACCACAGCACCCTCTCACCTCACCTGTATCATTTTTATTCCTATCACTTGCCATTATTTAATATACTCTATTTTTATGTGTTTATTTGACCATTGCCTGTCTCTTTCCAACAGACTGTAAATTCCATGGGGCCAATGAATTTGTTTTGATAACTCCTCTATGTCCAGTTACCCAAAATTGTGCCTTACTCATAGCAGAAAAAAAACAAAAATTTGTTAAAAAATGAATAAATTTTCTCCATCATGGAAAAATATTATGGAATTATTTATTTCTATTATTCTAATATCATAAGTACTTGGGCTTAGACATATATGAGTTAATAAGAATAAAAGCACTCTATATAAAAATCAAAAGTTATTTTCTAAGCATTCGAATCAACTGCCATTACCTAAAAAGATGCCATTCTGATTTTTATCTCTGATTCATCTAATATAGAGACCTGCCAACCTCCTTTTTTTGACATATGGTTGAGTCAGTGTTTCATTTTTCTTCTTCTCATAATTTTATATTTAGTTGCAGAAAATTTCCATGCATCCCTTTGTTAAATAATTATTTTAATTAAAAAGCATCTCTGCCCTCTCTGAAAACATTGCCTGATTCTTCCAGCTGCCTATGCCCCTCTTGTCAGAATTGTTTTCTTCAATGCAATTACTGAATGATGCGCTTGCCTTTCTGCTTTTCAACTTTGAACCACTGTGAGACATTTTATAAAGTTCCAGAATCCATTTTTCTCATTTGTTACTAGATGGAGTTTACAAGCATGTACTCTTACCTTCAGTAAGAACAATTCTGTAGTCTCTAGTATTTGACTGCAACGATAGGAGAGAAACTTGTGAAAGGTATACTGTGAAGTTCATATTTCATATGAGTACATGAAAAAATGATAGAATTGTATAAAGTGTATTATGGTAACATATTAGAATGAAGGAGTAATCAATTATACCTGTGTCTACAGGTAGAAGAAGGTATTGCAGGGTGAGGATGTGATTTACAAAATTCCAGAGGTCATGACATTTGATTTGGCCTTAATGTTTAAATAATGGAATATGTATATTAGACAGTAAAGTTGGAAAGACATAGCAGATAAAGAAAGAAACACGAACAAAATATATTCATGGATTATAGGTAATATTTACAACTCAGCCACTGTGATGCCTGGCATAAAATAATACTGATAATTTTATTATTATAATCATTCCTATCATCATGCTAGCAGTGCATATGAAGGAACTGGACTTCTAACTAAGAGTGTGAGTTCAGGCTGTATCCTGTGGTTTAGCCAACATGCCATAGTACCCCCTCACCCTAAACATAATACTTTTAACATAGTTTTCTGCTGAATGATAATCTTTGACTGGTATATTTGTCAAGATCCTAATTGAACCTACCCTTAATATCTCTGCATAGCAATGTTTAAAGGAGTTATATTGGGACTTTACCATGAAATATTTTTTGGGGGGGTAACGATTGTTATTATGAATGATTTGGTTATTCTATAAAAAGTCTCTGAATTCTTGCTTGTTTTCTCATTTGGCAATGTGTCATCATGAGTGATAGAAAGGACATCTCACTTCTCTCTGTGAGGAAGAATAACTTCCTGTTCGACGTCTGTGTTGATAACCGATTCCTTATTTAAAGAATGCTACCTTTTATATAATAGGTCACTAATAAATCAGAGGTATTGATTCATGTTTCATGTTGTATTTTAAAAACTGTAAATTTGAGGGGGTATCTCAAACCGATTCCATTCAGTCCTACTCAAGTATAAGGTTAGATGTTTATGGATCTAATCTTTGTTGGAGATAACTTGATAAAGGAGAAAATTGTTTGCAAGCTAGGGCAATTGGCTGGGGTCAAGCAAAGTTTTAGATCACAGATAGACTTTTCTCTTCCTGGACAAAGGGAACCATGATGACTGACTGCCTTCTCTGAGGGGTATTCACAGGACAAAAACAAGGAAGACAGTTAATAAAGGAACTCTTCTGAGGTGATGCAGTCTTCATTCAAATCCCTGAGCAATCTTTAGGTGTTGGCAGCTCTCTGACCATTGAGACTCACAGTGTTCACTAAAGTGGGATATGACCAGCCTAGCACAGTTGCCTCCGTTCCTGTTTACATAGCCTTTTAAAATCTGGGCTCCACTGGTCTCTCTCTTTGTAAGTCCTCTTACTTTTCCTTCCCCAGACTACGGGAACTCCAAAACTCAAATGCAGCAATTTTATTAACATATCCAGTATAGCTCTATTGAGGTAAGGGAAATGAGGGAACAACAGCTTATTTTTTAATCGAATATATACAAATGGGTAATTCTCTTCTGATTATTTTTGTTCCTCAAACTAGAATATAGCTCCATTGGTTTTTATTATCCATATAAATACAGATACAGTTAAAATATATTTTTTCTATATGTTTTTCAAACATATTGGTTTTCTGCTTTCCAGTCTAAAAGAATGATGAGGCCAACTAAAGGTGAGGTTTGGGAGAGAAATTAATATTGATCAGGCAAAAGTAATGGAACAGTATTTTCTGCAAGCTTGGTGAAAAAAGAAGGAATAAAGGGTGAAAAAAGGCATTTTTTTCTATTGTTCTTTCAGGTGTTTTCATCTACTTGCTATTTAAAAAAAAAAAGAAATTGAAAGCTCTTTTTCTGTTGCATTGTTCCATCTTTGTTTTCAAGTTATTAAGGAGTAGATAACTTGATAGACTATTTCACTAATTTCTAGAACATTTCACTAATTTCTGGTCAATATGTGCAACTGTGTGGAAAGCAGTACACTTTGGTTTGATAATGATTGTAGACAGGGGATTTAATGTTTTAAAAAAGGAACGAAGAGTCAAGAAAAAGAGACTTTTTTTCCAATGTATTTGCTAAGATGCAACTAAAATTTAGTTCATACCAAACAAACAAATTCTGAAAAACCTTAGTAGGAAAAAAAAAAGGAATTCCATAGCAATCAGTCGCAAATGAATTGGGGAATTATTATACAACTATTCCCTGTGGCTTGAAATTGGCTATAATTCTATATTGAAAAAGGCTAGCTGAATTCTAGAGAAATATAATATAAATCAAAGAGATGGTCTTATTATATATGAAGTAGTAAGACTTCACCTGGAGTACTATAAAATATAGTGCACATGATACCTCAAGAAAGATGTAATTGTCTATAAAGGTATAACACAATGTAGACTGACTGGGTTCTAAAGATGCCGGTGTAGGCAACAAGGGAGTATGTATTTATAATGGTCGAGGGAGGAATTTGTGCTGATGCACAGGACATATTTCAAATTTAGTCAGCAATTAATTGAATTGAGTCCAACTAGCCATGTTTCATTGATGTTGGGATGAAAGCTAGTTTCTAAAGAGGTGAGGTTTTTTTTCCCTTTTTTAATGTCAATGATAAAAAGAGGTTGATTTGAAACCTTCCACCAAGACATTTTAAGAGACTATCTTTGATCACACCATCTTTTCAGTCCTTTTGTATGATTTTTGCTGGGTTTACCTCCTACCCTATGAATCATTCTCTTCTTTTGCAAGCCCTTCTATAATCTGCCCACTTTAATCAAAACCTAATCCAAAAGAGCCTCATAAGCATAAAACATTGTTTGTGGTAGGTGGTGAGGATATTAATACTGAACAATTCAATAGATAATAAAATATATTGATAATGAAATAAAACACATTGCAATAAATCTGGGATAGATTAAGGCCCAGTCATTTGTCTTGATTTTGTTAAACCATTTTACCTGATGTAAATACAACAAAGTAATTTACATCTAATTCTCCTCCCTGTTCCTAGATTCTTTGTGAAAACTGCAGTTAATGCTGGTCAATACTATTTTGGTATTATAAATATTTTTAAATATAAGTAACATTTTAATATCATCTGATAACTGGGGAATTTTTTTCTGATTGATTTCATCCTCTGATGTTAGTTACATTCATTATGTAGAATTACAGTTTTCTTCTAAAGCCAAGGTAGGGGTTGAAAAGGAAACTTTTGATTTCCAACTGATTACAACAGTCTGAGGGTGGCTGGCAGTGATCATAAATAATTTTTTTTCATGAAATCCTCAGTCCTGTGGAGAGAAGGCACTTGTCATGTAGATGTTTTCATAAACAAGGTTCCATAAATAATGAAATATTTGGAGTCAGTCACAATCACACAAAGTTTGTGTTAAAGCTCAATATTTGAAGGACAGTAGGATAGAATTCTTTGATGGGCATTTGATTGGCCCACCTTGAAAATCAAGGGATTAAGTTAGTGCTGCAGTTCTTTTTGATATCACATTACCTGAAGGATGTTTACCTCAATCTCAATGTTGACTGGAAAACAGATTTACCTCCTGTGGTATGCAGACTAATGCCCGCCCTCCCCAAAAAGGCCTACATCCAAATCCACAGATCCTGTGAACATATGTGATTACATGGCAAGGGGAGTTTAAGGTTGCAGATGGAATTAAGCTGACCTTAAAGGATAGAGTATCCTGGATTATGCCAGTGGGCACAGTGTAATCACAAGCATCCTTAAAAGTTGAAGAGGGGAGTTCCCATTGTGGAGAAGTGGAAATTAATCTAACTGGTATCCATGAGAATGCAGGTTCAAGCCCTGGCTTCGCTCAGTGGGTTAAGGATCTGGCATTGCCATGAGCTGTGGTGTAGGTTTCAGATGGGGCTCAGATGCCACATTGTTGTGGCTGTGGCATAGGCCAGCAGCTGTAGCTCTGGTTAGACCTCTAGCCTGAGAAACTCCATATGCCGTGGGTGCGGCCCTAAAATAGAAAAAAAAGTTAAAGAGAGACTCAGAAGGGAGAGTTGGTAAGATAGCAAAAAGAGAAAGATTCAGCCTGAAAATGACTTAGAAAATGGCTTAGAAAATTGAGGAAATGACTGTGAGTTCAGGGAAAACAGAGGCATGTGAGAAGTTAGACATGATAATCAAATGAGTTCTCCCCTAGAGCCTCCAGAACAGAGTGTAGCCCTACTAATAATACCTTAATATATCAGCCCTACTAATAATAGCCTGTTAATATACATGTGGATTTCTGATCTACAAAACTATAAGATGATAAAATTGTGTTATTTTAAGGTGCTAAATTTGTGGTCAATTTTTACAGCAGTGATAGAAAACTAATATACCCTCCTAGTTCATCGCTTTGTTCTAATTTCTCCTTTAAGCTGGAATACAGTGTGAATTCACTTGCTGTATGCATTGTGCATTTACAGTTTGGCTGTAGTTCCTTTTAGTATTTTCATTCTTTTCTTTAAAATCTAATACAACAGTAAATTCTAATACGCATAACCAATGGTGTGGTATGAGGCTAGTACTGAATTTTGGGCATGTGTCAAAGTAATACAACTCTAATTAGTAATAGTAGTATTGTCATCTTTGCAAAGATGTGGATACTTCTTCCTAGATTACTTGTGCAAAGTACTCCTCAAAGTCCTCTAATAGATTATCTACTTAATTTAAGCCCTGCCTCCATGAAACTTTGCTAATACTCACCATCAGAATTATTTTATTTACTTTTCTTATATTTCTAATATAGTACTTTCCACAGTCTTATATTTTGTGGAGCAATTTACTCTCTAAATATCCCAGGGATAGTAATGCATGCAACACATCATGTAGAGGAAAAGATGAAAGATGAATGAATGATCAAGGGATCCTTGGTTATGCTGCTTAAAATACTGACCCCCAAGTCTTGGTAATTTATAAATGACAAGGTTTATTTATCACTCATGCTAAATGTCCTTTGGGGAAACATTACTCACTGTTGTGACAGAAGTAGTATTGAGCATAGCAAACCATTCCTTATGGTGGCTCTTAAACCTGCTGCCCTAAAATGACATACAGCACATTTGAAATTATTTCATTGGCTATAGGAAATCACATGACTAATCCTGTGTGCAATAAGGTCGACAAAAATATAATCTTCTATTCAAGAGAGGCAGCGAATATTTAGAAATTGTGCTCAGTTTTCCATAATGAAATAGATTTCCATGGAAGTCTCTATAAGATGTGATTGTGAGAATATTTTAGGAGTAGGTAGTATGTTTGGGTAGCCTAGTGGGAAAAGAAAAACTGGGCAAAAGGACAATGTGATTCAGAGATACTTGCAGTATGATCGGCAGTCAGACAAACAAAATAAATAAAAGGTATCCAAACAGGAAAAGAAGAGGTAAAATTGTCACTGTATGCAGATGACATGATACTATATATAGAAAACCTAAGAACTCAATCCAAAAACTTCTTGAACTGAACAACAAATTAAGCAAAGTAGCAGGATACAAGGTTAACATTCAGAAATCAGTTGAATTTCTGTATACTAACAATGAAATATTAGAAAAGGAATACAAAAATGCAATACCTTTTAAAATTGCACCCCCAAAATCAAGTACCTGGGAATAAACCTGATCAAGGAGTTGAAAAACTTATATGCTGAGAACTATAAAACATTAATCAAGGAAATTAAAGAGGATGCAAAGATATGGAAAGATATTTCATGCTTCTGGGTTGGAAGAATTAATACTGTAAAAATGGCCACACTACCCAAAGAAATCTACAGATTCAGTGCAATCCCTATCAAATTACCCATGACGTTTTTCACAGAACTACAACAAACAACCTAAAAATTTAGATTGAACCACAAAAGATCCAGAATTGCCAGAGCAATCCTGAGGAACAAAAACCAAGCAGGAGGCATAACTCTCCCAGTCTTCAGGCAATATTACAAAGCCACAGTAATCAAGACAGTGTGGTACTAGTACCAAGACAGACATATAGACCAATGGAACAGAATAAAGAAACCAGAAATAAACCCAGACACCTACAGTGAATTAATCTTCAACAAAGGAGGCAAGAATATAAAATGGGGAAAAAAGACAGCCTTTTCAACAAGTGGTGCTGGGAAAAGCCACACGTAAATCAATGGAACTGGAACACACCCTCATACACGCACAAAAATAAACTCAAAATTGCTTAAAGACTTAATTTTAAGACAAGACACTGTCAAAATCGTGGAAGAGAACATAAGCAAAACATTCTGTGACATCAACCTTACAAACGTTTTCTCAGGTCAGTCTCCCAAAGCAACAGAAATAAAATAAAAAATAAACCAATGGGACAATCAAATTGACAAGGTTTTGCACAGCAAAGGAAACCATAAAAAAAAAAAAGATGGTGCAACTGACAAGTGCTTAATCTCTAAAATATACAAACAACTTATACAACTCAACAGCAAAAAAACCAACAACCCAATTGAAAAATGGGCAAAAGACCTGAATAGTCATTTCTCCAAAGAAGATATACAGATGGCCAACAAGCACATGAAGAAATATTCAACATCACTGAATATTAGCAAAATGCACATCAAAACTACTATGAGGTGCTACCTCACAGTAGTCAGAATGGCTATCATTAATAAGTCCACAAATAGATACTGGAGAGGGTGTGGAGAAAAGCTAACCCTCCTGCTGCACTGTTGGTGGCAATGTAAACGGGTATAACCACTATGGAAAATGGTATGGAGGTACCTCAGAAAACTATACATAGAACTACCATGTGACCCAGCAATCCCACTCTTGGGCATATATCTGGACAAAACTCTCCTTGAAAAAACACATGCACCTGAATGTTCACTGCAGCATTATTCGCAATAGCCAAGACATGGAAGCAACCTAAATGTCCATCGATAGATGATTGGATTAAGAAGATGTGGTATATATACACAATGGAATACTACTCAGCCAAAAAAAAGACAAAATAATGCCATTTGCAGCAACATGGATGGAACTAGAGACTCATACTAAGTGAAGTAAGAAAGAGAAAGACAAAGGCCATATGATTTCACTTTTATCTGGAATCTAATATATGGCACAGATGAGCCTTTCCACAGAAATGAAAATCATGGACTTGGGGAACAGACTTGTGGTTGCCAAGAGGGAGGGGGAGGGGATGAAAAGGACTGGAAATTGGGGGTTAATAGATGCAAACTATTGCCTTTGGAATGGATAAGCAATGGGATCCTGCTATATAGCACTGGGAGCTATGTCTGGTCACTTGTTATGGAGCGTGATAATATGAGAAAAAAGGTATACATGTATGTGTAACTGGGTCACCTTGCTGCACAGTAGAAAACTGATAGAACACTGTAAACCAGCTCTAATGGAAAAAATAAAAATCATTATTAAAAAAACAAAGATACTTGCTGTGTGATACTGATGTATCTGTGTATGGGAAATGGGATACGGAGCCTATGGAGAAAGAACATACTTATTATCAATGACAATAATGATAATCTGTTATTAATAATTCTTATTATTTAGAACTTCTAGCAGTTTCTGTGTGTGGCAGTTCCTGTGAAGAGAGGTGTCCAAAAGGAAATTTATGAAGCTGGCCAAGGGATTGTTTGTAAACTCACAGTAATACCCCTTTAAAGAAACCAGCTGCAAAGAGCCATATTATTTCTCAAGGCCTCTGGAGTTAGAGTACTGCTTATTTTAACGTGTTGGGGCTTGGGTCAGGACACCCCCATATATGCCTCAATGGCATATTGACTATTTTGAATTAAGTCAGTGCAAGAGGGACAACTTGACCTTCCTCTCTGTCTTTCTAAATGCAGGAAATAAATCTCCCATGTGAATGGTGTCCTTCCTGTACCGATAGAAAGAAAACCAAAACCAGAGACAGGGAATTATGGGCAGAGACATCTGTGTAAATGGAGCTTGTTAACTTCTTTACTAATGTATTACCCAAGCCCAAACTTTGCTTTAAAACTTTACTAATTAAGCACCCAAACCTAAGTTTCTTCATCCTGTGAATTCCTCTCAAATTTATTGTTTCTTTGTCTAAAAAGTATAAAAGCTGCCTGCTTTGGCTATTTCTTAGGTCCCATTTCTATGAGACCTCCCTGTACACAATTGTGTTTCTTTTTGTATTACTCTGTCTTGTGTCAATTTTATTATTAGTTCAATCTCAGGAACTCAAGAGGGGTAGAGGGAGAAATTTCCCTCTCCCTGACAAATGTGTAACCTTCAGATACTGTCGCCAAAAATGAGTTCAATATTTTTGACTTCTGTGCAGTTTTGAAGGTTGATTCTTTTCAGTTACTTAACGTTGTCATTAAATTGTGACTTCCTGGAGGGTAAGAAAATAACAGATCAATAACAAAGTACTGTAAGTAGACAATATGGAATAAAAATGGCAAAATTAGTCTTATAGCAGTAATTATTCATCAGAAGATACATTTTCTAAATAGAAGACTCTTTGAGAAATATTTAAATGACCAACAAGTCATAGAAGACATAAGGAAAAAGTCTCAGAAAAACTGCAAATAAAGTATGAAATAAGAAACACCAAGAATATATGAGTAAATATAATGCAAAAGAAAGAGTCAAAATCGCAAATTCCACATTATACAATGACATTTGGGATACAGCCAATTGTCTGGTTTTGGTGAAGAAATGGAAAAAAAAGCAGGAAGAGAATGGGTCTCTATTTGTGGCTGAAAGTTTTAACATGTTACGAAGTATTATAATTCAACATGGTGCACGTACCTCTTTCCCACAGTCCAGTTCCCCGATATTATGCCTGAACCTTAGTTTTCAAAAATCACAAACATAATGAAGATTTATTTATATGATTATTTCATATTATACTTATTGAAAGTGGTTGTAAGATCTATTGTTATTTATATACAAGAGAGATGAAATGAGGGGACACAAATATGAATCAATTACTAACATTCAAGTATGAGGCAATAGGATCATGAAGGAAGGCATTTGAAAATTGAAATTGAAAGGAAGAGATAAATATAGGGAAAATTCAGAGATTGAGAGTTAAATCAAGAGATTATAGTGACAATCTTGATATATTGTAGAAAATGCTTGGGTACTGCTATTCCTATAACATATAACAAAAGAATTTGAAAATTAAACAGGAAAAATTGTGTACACTGACAATACAAATATGTTACTCAGTTTCAAATGGTCTAAAGAAAAAGCACAAGCCAACAACAAATGATTCCAAATTCTAAAAATGACCTTAAATTAGAGGGACTATCCAGATAATAGTTTGGCATTCTCCATAGTTTCAGGTTTCAGGTACTTATTGGTTTGGCACTTTTTGGTGAGAAAAGATGTTAGTAATTAAATTCTTTCATTGTTCAATGAGGTTCAATATGGACAGATTAATTCTCTTTTCCTTGACATATCAGGGAGATACAGATACTAAGAAGGTGATATTGGGAAGTATATCATCTTGATGATAACAACAACAAAATAAGAAAAGTCTCCCCAAGTACATTCTCTTTTTATGTATTCTGGATGTGAAGTCTAGAGGGAGATAACTAATTCCAGAACACTGTGATACAGGATTTGACTTATCTGAACAGTGATTTCTTCAAGGTCCTTCCCCATTGTTTGCATTTAGGAGAAACATTGAAAATTATTTGAAACCTGGTGATTGGATGTATTACTTGCTTAAAAGATAGCTTTCTGGAAAGAATATACTTGCTTGAAATTTAAATTCTTCTTAACCACTGTTTCATTTCATCTTAAAATAATGAAATCAGTTTACAAATTTACCTTAAAAATGCAGTAGTTTTATATAAAGGTTGGCTTCTATCAAAATCATGTAATAATAGGCATAGAGACCTTGATTTTCAATTGTTTTGATTTTAAATCAGAACACTCTTGAACTGTGCAAGGATGTTCTGAAGTCTATACTAAGAGTGTGCTTTTCATCCATGTCTGGGAGTGTCATTGTGTCTCTGGTATTTATAAACATACCAGTGAGTGAATTTCACAAGCAATATCCTTGGCTTACTCACAAGTGTCAACGAAACAAACAATTCATAATGAGGCAGTCAAAGGAAAAGGCAATAGAGAGATGCCGGACTAGCTGCAGCTCTTGTCCTTTCAGGGTCCTTTTATTCTGAACTGCAGATTTTCACATAACAGAATTTAATAAGGGGACAAATGTATTTATGTGTGTGTGTGTGTGTGACTGAAGCAAATGGTTTAAAACAGTAGAGCTGTCTTTAAAAAAAAAAAAGGAAAGTTAAATAGTACCACATAAAGTTAAGAAAACTATTTGGTTTTAATGTTTGCCATTTTCCATTCAATGTCTCCCTAAGATTAAAGTCTTCAATTGTGAAAAGAGGATAATAGGGGGCCCTAACTAATAGATTTAATGTTCTTTAAGGACTCAGTATATTTGTCATATACTCAATAATGTTCCTGCTTTTAAAACATATTTTAGTATTTTTAACATTTTTCTTGGAAAATACTTCAACCTTGCAGCAAGGATTCAAGAATAAGTACAGGATGGAGAACACTTTTACCCCTTTTAAACAGATTCAACTACTCTTAATACTTTATACCAATGAATAAGTAAAATATGACCCTTTACTACCAGATTTTTCTGTGTATTTCCTAAGATTATGGATATTATTTTATGACTACATAACAATCATTAGCTAATAATTTAACAGTGATCCAATAGTGCTATCCACTTTGCAGTCTATAATTCAACTTTCCACTTGAACAAATAATTTTCTTTATAGCATTTTTTTCACCACTGCAGGATAGAAGTATTCTATTGCCCTATCTATTAAATCTTTGAAAAAATTTAGAATGTGACCACAGCCTTTCTTTGTGTTTTATGGCATTTATATTTAAAGGGTATAGTTATCTCCTACTTTTATTTAGTAGAATATTCCTCAACCTGTGCTTTCCTGATGGTTCCTCAATATTAGGTGCCCATTATATATTTATGGCTGTTGTTCTGTGACCCTCTCCGAAAAAGGCATCTGAAAGCACTTGATGTCCATTGGTCCCCACTGATTATAAGGGTTTTTAATACACATTCAAAGTCATGTCTGATTTCTCTACTGTTTAATTTACTATTTTTTTCCCTTACAACCGATAAGCAATTTGTAACACTCAGGCATGAAAATTTTCCCCCTAAAGCTTATCATCTGTTGATTCTTTACTTAACAAAATTTTACTGCATGGTTGCAAATGATAATGTTCCTATTTTAGTACCTTCTCCATATCCACTAGCTGAAATTTGCCATTCTATTATAAGCAATAACCCCCTTCCATTTATAAATGTATTTATGTATGTGTTTAGATATGTACGTATTTTTTACCTGTTAATGGTTGATACAGATTGATGGGTTCCTCTTTTTTTAATTTTTTCTAATTCGTTATTATACATAACTGCCTTGGTATTCAGCTTTTCCCTGATTTGACCAGTGGGCCCCCTTCAAGCTAGCCGTGTGACTTTGTGACATTTCCCCATCATTTCTTGAAAGCTTCTTATTTTATGACAGCACAGCCCTGGAACAAACTTTTGCTTTTAGTGGGAAGTGTTATCAGAACCCAAGATCTCTGAATGCTAGGCATTCTTATTTTTACTTGTATACATTTGCTTCTAGGCCCTTTCAGTGGTCAGGGCTAGGAAATACATAAATATGTATATATGTGTATATATTCATATAACTGTATCTAGATGTATGTGTACATATGTGTATATATACACACATATGCGTATACACATAAAAACATGTACTTTAGAAATCCTGAGTTCACATTGTAGCTCTAAAGCTAATATAATTACATTTTCCATATTTTTATCTTCCTCCTTCAACACTGAAAACTCTGGCTCCCAACATCTGCACATGTAATAATATTCTCAACCTTGTAACACATCTAAGGTAATTTTTAAGAATTGCTTTGCTCATACAACTAAAAAAAAAAATGAAATGTTCTTAAAAGAGTTTAGCACTTGTTTTTAAATGCCCCCTCTCCCACCAACCCATACCACCCGACTGAATTCAAATCGTGTTTATAAGTTACTCAGATTAGCTTTAGCTTTCCTTCATTGTTTGTAATATTCCTTTGAAATAACTGATTTCATTCATTATCATTTTGTGTCCCCCTCTTTCACCATTATTGTAGACTTTTAAAAAAATGTGCAGTATTTTCATGCTTCCAAATGCCAAAATTATGCAAGGCATAATCAGAGAAATGTCACTCTCCTATCCTCTCCGCTGTTTCTGCTACTCACTTCAAGGTAACCAATTTCATTCTTTTTTTTAAATTTATATTTCCTATATAAATTTTTTGGAACAATAAGCAGATTTATGTATGTTTTCTTATCCCCTCCCTCTTTTTAAAATAAAACAGCATACTGTATGTGTTAGTTTACACTTCCTTTTTTTTTTTTTAACGTTCTGATACCGAGTAGAAGTTCCTCTATGTATGTTCATAGAAATCATTCTTTTTAAAAAAATATTGACTAGTAAATGTATGTAGTGTAGCTTGTTCAGTGAATCTTCTATGCTTGAATATTAGCTTCCAGTATTTTGCAGTGATAAAATATGTTTCAGTGACTTTGTACATATGTATTTTCCTATTTTTGGAGGTTCATCTTCAGAATATATTCTTAGTATTGGGATTACCGAGTTGAAAGGTAGATGCAAATATAGTGTCATTAAATATTTCCAACTCCTCTCCGTAGTGGTTGTGTCAATTTGCAATCTCATAGCATTGCATGAGATTGTGTTTCCTCTTTTTTTCACCAACAGTGTACTGTCAAGCTTTTGGATCATTGCCAGTTTTGTGAGTTATGATGTTATGTTTACAGAAACCTTGTGAAGCAAGCGTTATTATGTTTATAATACACTGAAAGAATGAGAACTCCAAAGAGATTATGTAACTTGCTAAGGTTCAATCAATGATATCCGTTTGTTGAATATTTCCCCTTTGATTTTAACAGAATGCCTCAAATATATCAAGCAATTGATTTCTTTCCAAATCCAACATATTTGACTAATTTTTAAAAGTGGTTACATGAAAGTTCACAATTTTTAAAATTCATAAACATTTAACAAGTAATTTTAAAAATATTTGTATTCATCCTCACCATGAGGACCATCAAACTTTTATAGTTATATGTGTAAAACTGTCTATGTTTATTACAACATAGTAGTATAGATTATTATACCTTATTTGGAATCAATAATAAATCATATGTATCTTACAAAGAGTTTCAAGTACATTTGTGCTCCATAGGTGTCATTTAGTAAGAACAACTGACTTTGCTATATTCTATAAATATTTATCTTTCTATTATAATATTTAAACAATTGTCTTCAGTGTTGAACTTTTTAACTGAATTCACAATTCCAGTCAATATCTTATTTTTAATTAAATAAAATGTGATAACTTTATTCCATGAATTAGATGAAAATACTTAACAGTTAGTAAATATTTAAACTTGTGCCTTATTTCCAATACCCAATTTCACTAAAATATATAATATTGTCATCACTCCACTATTTGGAAAATTTTTCTGTCAAAGGGGGTAGTGTTTTAAGAGCTATAAGTTCACTCTTCAGACACGCACAAGAATATTTGGAGTAAAATAAATAATATTCCTGTCAAATGAAATATGCTTCACCAAATAATATATAAATGTACCTATTATCTTTGCCTTTGCTTTTTATCTGGCTCATGATCTTCTTAAAGTACTATCTTTTTTATTTTATGGAAATACATTTGAAATGTAACATTGTGTAAATTTAAGGTGTATAGCATGTTATTTTGATGTTTATATGTTGTAATAAGATTGCCATTGTAATAATAACCAGAACGTCTTTCACATTATGTTGTCATTGCTTTTTTCTTTTTCTTTTTCTTTTAATGGCCACACCTGTGGCATATGGAAGTTCCCAGGCCAGGAGTCATATGGGAGCTGCAGCAGCAGGCATGTAACACAGCAAGAGCAATACCAGATCTGAGCCGCATCTGTGCTGCAGCTTGTGGCAATGCAGAATCCTTAAGCCACTATGCGAGGCCAGGGATCAAATCTGCATCCTTACATAGAAAGAGTGGCTCCTCAACCTGCTGAGCCACAATGAAAATTTTGTTTATTTCATAGTGTTTGGAATATTTATGTTCTGGTCTTTTAACAAGTCTGATGGTGACACTGTGCAGTAGAGTTCTAGGTCTAATTTACTTTTGCAAGTTTGTACCTTTAAATATTTATCCTATCCCCTCAACCTCCGTCCTCTGATAACCACTGTTGTACTTTCTTCTTTTACAAGTTTGACTTCTGTTTGTTTTACAAGTTTTTTGTTTGTTTTGTTTCTTAGATTCAACATACAAGTAAGAGCAAATGGTATTTTTCTTTATCTGACTTATTTCACTTAGCATGATGCCTCAGTGTTCATCCATATTATCACATCACAAATGGCAATAGTTTGTTTTTTTTTTTTTGACTGAATAGCATTCTCTCATAGGTATTCATATATAGTATATCTTCTAAATCTGTTCATCTATGAATGAACATTTAGATTGTTCCCATATCTTGGCTATTGTATATAGTGCTTAAATGAACATGGTGGGGGATCATATATCTCTTCCAGTTAGTGTTTTTGCTTTCTTGGATAAATACCTAGAAGTGGAATTAGCCTGTAGAGTTTCTGTTGAAAAATACACTGTTAGCCTCATGGGGTTTCTTTTGTAGGTTACTTTCTGTTTTTTCCCTGGTTATCTTTAAGACTCTTTATCACTGATTTTGAAAGTTTCATTATAATGTGTGTTGGAGACTGTTTTTTGTATTGAGGTAATATGGTGTTCTGTTAGCTTCGTGGACTCGTATATTCCAATATCCTCCCCTGGTTTGATAATTTCTAGCTATTATTTCCTTAAATAAGCTCTCTGCCTCCTCATTCCTTTCTTCTTCTGTTAAACCAATTGTTGTATGTAATAGAATTTAATAGCTCTCATAGAATTTCTTCATTTTTGAAAAATGTTATTTCTCTCTCCTATAAAAGAATTATTTCTATATCTCCAAGTCATTTTTTTTTTCAACTGATCTTCCTTGTTACTGGTGTTTTATAAGACATTCTTTATCTCATTCATTGAGTTGTTTAACTCTAGGATTTCTATTTTGTTCTTTTTTTATAATTTAATCTCTTTTTTATAATTTAATCTCAACAGGTAAAGAACTCCTGTTCGTTAATTTTATTTCTGAGTTCATTGAAATGATTTTATCTCTCTCTTTCTTCTTATTAAAGTACAGTTGATTTACAATATTGTGCTAGTTTCAGGTGTACACCAAAGTGATTCAGTTGTACATGCATATATATCTATTTTTTTGGATTCTTTTCCCCTGTAGGTTATTACAAAATATTCAGTATAGTTCCCTGTACTACACAGTAGGTCCTTGTTAGTTACCTGTTTTATATATAGTAGTGTATATATATGTTAATCGCAAACTCCTAATTTATTCCTCCCCCTGCCTCCTCCTCATGTGGCTCATTGAATTTCTTCGTAAGAGCTATTTGGAATTATTTATCAGTTAGGTCTCAGTGTTCCATGACTTTGAGTTGATTGCTGGAGAATTATCATTTTATTTTTGTGATACAGTGTTTCCTTGGTTTTTTAATGTGTGTTTATAGGTGTGCACTTCTGCTCTGGCATTTGAAGTGGTAAAGATCTCCTTAACTATGTTCTATACTTCTTTCAATTCAGTAGGTTGACTCTTAAAAATCTTCTGTCTTCCAAAATTGAAAATATGGCTCAAGTTTGTGGTTTCTCCGTTTTCCACTAACTGTGGCTTATTTTCTGAGATTCTCTTTGCTGGAGCTGAATCTCATGGATATTGATATAGGCTGAAATAAGTTTTTATGTCTTTGACACTAAAGACATTTGAATATGATTTAATATGAATTTTATTCATATCAAGTGTTAATCATTTTAGGTAAAACAATTTAAGAAATTAATTTTTGGTATTTAAGTATCTGATTCCAGATCTTGAATCTCTAAATGTTTCTTAACATTCCTTCACCAGATTAGCACAGTTTAGCAGGCTGTGGCAGTATTAGTAGTTATTAATCTCCTGGTATCTCCTTATATAAAAATATAAGTCTTAGTTTATTTGAAAGGCATATATCAAAAGTCATCCTTCCCAGAAAACAATAAGCATTATTTAGCTGCTAATCAGGAAATATAAATGTATAGACATCTAAGAGAAAAAAATACCCCAAATGCAAAGAAAACACACATGACCAAGGATGGTAGCAAATACAAAATAAACATTTATTGAATGTCTGTTGTTGCTTAGCAGTGATGCACCCAACTAGATCCATGAGGATGTGGGTTCGATCCTGGGCCCTGCTCAGTGGCTAAGTATCCAGCATTGCTGTGAACTGTGGTATAGGTCACAGACGTGGCTCACATCTGGTGTTGCTGTGGTTGTGGTGTAGGCTGGCAGCTGCAGTTCTGATTCAACTCCTAGCCTAGGAACTTCCATATACTGTGAGTGTGGCTCTAAAAAACAAATAAGGAAAATAATATAAGCATTTATAAAGAACTGCTAGGTACCAGACAGTGTATTAGGTACAGGTATCAGGAGATAAAAATATGAATACAATTTCAACATTCTTAAGAATCAGGTGCATAATAAAAATAACAGTGAATAAAATATATAGATACTCTGAGAAATATGGATGTAAAGAAAGTAATCAGTTTCAATTAAAAATATCAGATAACTGAATTATTCACAACCTATACAGAAATAAATATATTCAAGAACAAAGATATCTTTGGGGAGGCCTTCAGAGTATTATGGGTGGATCTGTCAACTGCTATTATTTTTCTTGGTGATAATATTGCTTTTGAGAGGATAACACATTGAGACCTAATAAATTGCTATTTACTTAATTCATATTATAGGTGCTATTGAATTTTGATCAGCTGTTATAGATTTACAATTAGATGAAACAATATAAAGATTTTTTTTAAGTAAGCAGTTTCTGTGTTCTATTTAATTTTCTATTGTATCACCTCTGAAATAAAATATTTTTGTAGGCATTTGTAGTGAATGTAATTAGGTAGCCCCAAAATTCTGCGATAAAGTTGAGACAACTACACTATAATTTCACCTCCACAAATTGTGTATAAGATAATAATCTAGAAAAAGAAACAGCAAGTGTATGTTTATTTCTGGATAGGATGAAGTAAATTTTGATATTTCAGCATTCCTGCTGAGAACTATTATAAGACCATGATAAATGAAAAATCATATGATGGAAGACATGAGATCTGGGGAATCATTCAGGAAATAGATGGAACAGGATTTCTGAGAAGACAGCCTCAGAGTAGTGAGTTGATAATATACAGCAGCTTTTTATTTTCAAGAATTTTATAACGAGTTATAACTAAGAAATACATAGGTTTATCTGGAGAAGTCCACTCTGGGAGAATAATTCAGCCAAACTTTTGACACTTCTCAACACTGGAATGATGAAAACTAGAGTTGAGTTTCCTCGTACACATGGCCCTTAATCTTCTCAAACCATTTGCGGAAATAAGAAGCTGTTATGTGTAAGGGAGGCTAGAAAGCCAAGCAAAAAACATATGAAGAAACAGAGCAGAGTTTTCTTCCATCTCCCAAGGCTGAGAAAATAAATATGGGTCATGAGAAGAGGCCATGGTAAATATACAAAGGTCTCAGTTAAAAATCTTTTAGGCCTGGCTTTAGGAACATGGGAAAACCAGAGGTTTATTAATCTTTAAAAGCACTTCATTGTGAGCCAAACTTCAACTCAGTTTCTTTTTGGTTAGGGTGATTAATTCTTCCTACTACAGAAGTAGTAAAAAATAAAGGTAAATTATCTAGCATAGATGATAATAAAATCTTAAACTTGTAAATGATTTTATACAGCATTATCTAGAAATATTTAAAAAGTTACAAGGCATGCCAAGAGAAAAGGCCAGTGACTGAACAGTGAAGAAAAAAAGAAGGTAAACAGATTATGAGAGTAGAAACATAGGTGATCTTAACACTTAGGTTAGCTGACAGGAGTATTAAATCATAATTAGTGAGCCCAAGAATATAGAGGAACTTATACACGAGGTAGAAACAATGTGGAAAATTATATATTTATGTGGTTGTTAAATTTATATGTAAATTAAGTCATATAAAACAAAGTTTTAATTTCACAGTTGAAAAAACCACCTTTTAAATTTTCAATAGCCATATACGACCAGTGACTGCTGTATTTGAATGTTCAGATATAAAATGTGTCTAAAATAAGAGCTCAAAATAAATAATAATCTTGACCTGAGTGACACTGAACCTAAGAACAAATTTTATTTTAAAATAAACTCTGATATTTATCAAAATTAACCATGTGTTAAATCATAAAATAATTCTTAATGAAATTTAGTTTTTTCTCTAAAATGGAATGAGCATAGAAATAAACTAGAAAATCACTAACTCTTTTGAAATTAAATGATACGCTTTGAATTAACTCCAGGTAGGTAATGAAATCAAAATTAAAAGGAGGAAAATGTTTTAAATGATGGCTAATAAGGATTGGATATTTCAAAAATGAGGGAAATATAGCAACAGGAGTACTTAGAGAAAATATTTTTTAAATATTTAAAATATAAAAAGAGAGACTGAATTAGTTATGTAAAATTCCATCTCCTAAAGGTAGACAAATAATAGGGAATTGAAACCAAATTTCTAAAGTTGAAAATAACATTAGGAACAGAAAGTAAAGAAACTGATAAAGATTACAGACAGCTGAAAGAACCCTCAATTTTGTATTTAAAAAGATTAGTGAAATTGAATTATATTTGCCAAAAACTGATGGAAAAAATGGGCAGCAGAAAAATGACCACTATCAGGAATCAAAAGGGAAACATTCAGCAGAAAGTACAGATATTAAATAGATAATAAGAGAGTGTTATGAATATCTCCAAGCTAGCAGTTTTGACATTTTTTATGCAGAAAAACTCCTTGAAACCCTTTACTAGCACTGACACAAGAGGAAAGGGAAAATCTCTCCTATTTATTAGTTAAATACTTTGAATTTATTAAATACTTTGAATTTATTTTTAGAACCTTTCTAATAAGAAAACTCAGATCCCAGGCAGCTTAAATAATAAACTCTTCCAAAGACTTAGGGAATGTAAAGATTCTCAGAAGTAAAGATTATCAAAGATACTTTCACATTGTTTTATGAGGCTATCATAACCTTCATATCAAATCATGACATGGTTATTATGAGAAAAAAATGTATACCAGTGTTTCTCATTAATGCTTGTGTTAAATTTTTAACAAAATATGAATCAAATTCTGTAATATATAAAAATGATAACAGAATTTCTTTGGTCCAGGAATGTAATCATCATTTAACTTGGGAAAATCTGTACTGTGGCTCACCACATTAACATAAAGTAATTCTTGTATACGATCGTCTAGATATACACTGAACACAGTTGAAAAGATTTGTCATTAATGCAAAAAAGTAAAGTAGGAATAGAAGAGAATTTCCTTACTCTGAGGTAAAGTATATACAAAAATCCAAGAGCAGACATCACTCTTAGTGATGAAGGACCGAAAGTGTTTGTCATAATGAAATAAAGATGCCTGCTACAATCATTTCCCTTCACCACTGTACTCGAGTTCCTAACAGGTGCTTCACACTCTCCTGCCTGCCCACACTGGGTCTCGTAAATTCATCAACTGTTCAGTTGAATAATTTTTCAGTTTTGTTGGCCCCAGGCAAACAAGTCCTGCAGTAACCTGTCTTTCTCCAGATTTGGGATAGGTTATTTATCCTGGTTTCTCATTTATTGGATAGTTTCAAGAAACAGTGTGAACTTGCATTTTTGTCTAACTCTTTCTTGACTTGCATTTTTGTCTAACTCTTTCTTGCTGTAAGTTTGGGAGTGATGGTCTGTCTAGCTCTCTAGATCCTTATACGGAAAGTGGGCTTAAAAAGCATTTATTAGGAGTTCCCATTGTGGCTCAGTGGTTAACGAATCTGACTAGGAACCATGATGTTGCAGGTTCGATCCCTGGCCTTGCTCAGTTGGTTAAGAATCCGGTGTTGCCGTGAGCTGTGGTGTAGGTTGCAGACATGGCTCGGATCCCACGTTGCTGTGGCTGTGGCTAAGGCCATCAGCTACAGCTCCTATTAGACCTCTAGCCTGGGAACCTCTATATGCTGCGGGTGAGGCTCTAGAGAAGGCAAAAAGACAAAAAAAAAAAGCATTTATTAGAACATGCTATTTAATATGCCAATAACTGTATGAAAAGATGCTCTACATCAGTGTCTTTCAAGCCCAAAAATATGCATATGAACCAACTGGGGAAGTTTTTAAAACACATATCCCACTTTAATAGATAAGGGTGAGACCCAAGATTCTACATTTCTAACAAGCTCCCAAATGATGTAAATGCTGCTGCTTGCTATACCACATTTTGATTAGCTATGCTCTACATCGCTAATCATAAAGGAAATGCAAATTAAAACCACTAAGTGATTCTATTCAAAACTCACTAGAATGGCTAATAGATGACAGTACCAGATACTGATAAGGACGTATAGGAACTTTCATATGACATTGGTAGGAGAAAATCATCTCTTTGGAGCATGTTTTGTACAAAAAAGGCATATCCAATAATCCAGCAATTCCAGTGTTAGGTGTATACTCAAAGAAAGTAGAGTATATATGTTTACCAAAGGATATGTACTGTCTACAAGAATGTTAATAACAACACTACTGAATTAGCCCTAATCTAGAACACAAATGTTCTTCAAAAGCAGAAAACAACATAAATTGTGGTATACACTCTACAAAAATGGGATTTAACTAAGTACAACTATCCAGAAAGTGGAGGCCACCTAGAAGATTATATACTTATGACTCCATGTGTATAAAGTTCAAAAATGGTGAAACTAATCCATGGCCTTAGAAATCTAGATAATGGTGATCCCGAAAGGGCGAGGCTGTGCCCTACTCATAAAAGGATACAAATTGGACTTTTGGATTACTAGTATTTTTGTGTTTCTGATCTTGGAGTTGGCTACATTCTTCTGGTTTATTTGATTGTTTTTACTTTAGGAAAATTCATCCAGTTTAACTCTTATGAATTGTATCCTCTATAATTATTTTAGATATACTTACTTAAAATTGTACTTAGAAATCTCCCAATTAATTATAATTCTGAAAACTGTGGCAAATCACTCTAAAGAAAAAGAAATGAAGCCTTATAAGAGTAATGCTCTCTTTCCGGAATTACTTGAAGAGTGCATGAGGCAGATTAGAATATGCGATTTTCAGTTTTTCTCTCTCCTCTAGAAAGGCAGCCTTTCAAGATCGGTAAGTTCTTTGATTTATTGCAACATTCTCCTCTGAATTCATAATTCTCATCTTTGTGAAAGATTTTAATGGGATTAAGTTCAATTTCTATAACACTGCACACATTTTGAAGCATGTTCTTTTATGTCATCTTATATTTAAACTTTTACAACCAATCTGTAGAGGAAAAGGGCATTTATACCAGTCTTACTGGTTTAAAATTGTCCTTCTTCTTGCAGTTTGGGGCTCTTTTTCCCTAGGAGAGATATAAGAAAAGAGTTGAGACGGAGTTGGATGTTCTTGATCAAGCAATTGCTGTTCCTTTTCTACAGGAAAGCTCTGTGAGGGGAACTTTCTCTAGACCTTTCCTTGTCTTCCTTTTGAAAGTGAATATTAAAACTGTATTCCAACTGCTCTCTAAATGTTATCTCTCTTTCTCTCTCTCTCTCTCTCTCTCTCTCTCTATATATATATATATATATATATATATATATATCTTTTTTATTTTTTAGGGCTGCACCCAAAGCATATGGAAGTTCCCACGTGAGGGGTCGAATTGGAGCTGTAGCTCTGGCCTAAGCCACAGCCACAATCACAGCAGTGCCAGATCTGAGCTGTATCTGTTACCTACACTGCAGCTTGTGGCAACACAGGGTCCTTAACCCACTGAGTGAGGCCAGGGATTGAACCCTGATCCTCATGGATAGCACTCAGGTTCGTAACCTGCTAAGCCACAATGGGAATGCCTTAATATTCTCTTTCATAGCCTCTGAGAACAGCTCAGAAAAAACTGGAAAAGTAGCAGAGTAATCATTGCCATGATTTTAGAATGAACTTTTAAATACACTTAAAGGGCTTATAAAATGCTAAGGCAGTGCGGGCTGTGTTTCCAGGGGCAGTCTACATCTGCTTTGGAAAAATAACCAGGTCACCACACTGTGCAGCTGGAAAACTGACAGAAATCTGTAAACCAGTTATAATGGAAAAAAAAAAGAAAAAAGAAAGAAAAAAGAAAAACAGACTCTCTCTCAGCACCTGCATGGAGATCTTCCTTTCAAAAACATAATACCTTATTAACTATCACCCATGCTTCAGTTTGCTGCTTAAATACTATTCCTGTCTGACTTTTCTATAAACCCCTGATAAGAGGTCTTTCCTAGCTACCCTCAGGTAGTATTTCTGGATCTGGCAGAGTATCTGGTGTAAGTGTCCAATTAACTCTTTGAATTTATGAAAATTATGACTCATCTTCTGGATTTCCAAATTTCTAGAATATTCTTTGGCTGAAATTTGAAAAGTCAGAAAATAAAGCATCAAGGAAAAGTCAAACTTGCCAAAGAACTCAAAAAACTGCTAAATTTTTAGCTAATAAAGGCATTTTTTAAGATGAAAGAAACATTTATTAAGAGAGGCAAGATGAACTTCTAGCTTAACATCTGCTCTGTGGATCTTGGAAAATAGCATGTCTATCCTGAGCACTGTTTAAAAATTTATGACATGAAATCAAGAACTCAGAAAACATGATCCATTCAGAGTCAGAGAAAAGGGCTGAAGTGGATTGTGTAGGTTTAGCTTTGTAGGTGTTATATACTACCTGGGAATTTTGTAAGGGACTATTTTCCCCTTACAAAGGAAAGAAAATCGTTAAAATAAAAGTGGGGAGCTGCCCAGTGGGGAGATAATTACTAGCTTCAGCTAACAAGTAATATAATTAGCAGGCTTACATGTTTTGTTTATTTGGGAATATAATTTTATTAATCAAATATAAGCCATAATGGTGACTACCTGGTGATTTGTAAATGTATACACCTTGCTGAATAGTAATTTGGAGTCCATTAACTTTTAAAATTGTCAGGCAGAAGTTTCATGATGAGTTTGCAGGAAAACACTCAAAATGGGAACGTCAGCTCATTAATGAAAGAGTTTGAGAGAAGCTGGCTTCAACTCTATTGAAGGTCATTGAGAAAGGGTGGAAAGCCCAGCACTGTCATCCCCAAACCACTTTAATTCAGTATTAAGAGAGAGTGATCGGTGTCAATTACTCTTGCAGAGCCAGGAGAAAGCAGTCACACACAGCTCTCTAAAGATATTTTCTTAAATCCAAGACTGCATCTTGCTGCAAGGTTCCAAGGGGAAAGTGTCACTGCCTTAAGGAGAAGGATAACTTGCATGGATTCTTTCAATTACTAGCAAGACTTTATTTTAGAAGATGCTGAAGTTACTTTTAGAATACGAATACATGAATATTAAATTTCTCAAGTTTTTAAAAATTATTTTTAGAATTCATACAGCAAAGGCACATCATTTTATCATCTCTGTTTAGTCTCATTCCTGTTGTTGAGATTTCAAACTGATATCCTACAGTGTGTATTAGTAGGGAGACAGGTCTTTAAGACTTTTAAGACCTGAGAACACCTAAGTTACAGATGATAATAACAGTACATATTATTTGTCAAGCACTTTGCCTGTGTCATGCATTCTTCAAAGCCCTTAATATATATTACATTGTTTAATTCTCTGAACAATTCTATGCATGTCCTTTTCCAGCTAGATGTAAAAACTGGTGTGGCCTTGCAACAAACTCTTGCCAGTGGAATGTGAGAGGAAGGCATATGTGCTATTTCTGGGCCAAAGCCTTGAGGAAGCTGGGTGTGCATTCTTCTCCATCACTTTCCCTTTCGCCAGCTTATAAGTTAAGGATAAGGCTCTTGGGGGTTGACAGAGGTATGTGTTGGAAGGAACAAGCTTCTCAGTCATCCCAATGAGAACTGTGGTCCACAGTCTTGATCCATGCCCTAGAGTACTATGTGGGTGAAAAAAAAAATCAAATTTTATTGAGTTTGTACTCCTATAATATAGGCCTATTGGCTATAGTATTTTAGCCAATACTTGAGATTACTAAAATACTAAAAGACACCATTATTACCGCTCTATTATGTTGGAGGAAACTAAGGCATAGAGTTTTATTTTGTTTTTAAAATTTTATTTTATTTGTATTAAAGTATAGTTGATTTACAATGTTATGTCAATTTCTGCTGTAGAGCATAGTGTCCCTCTCTCCCTACCCCTCTCTCTCTCTCTCTCTCCTTTTTCTCATACTATTTTCCATCATGTTCTTGGAATAGAACATGGTATTTTTAAAATTTAATTTTATTAAAGTATAGTTGATTTACAATGTCATGTTAATGTCTGCTGTACAGCAAAGTGGTTCAGCAATACATATGCATATATCAATTCCCATAAATGTTATCACAGAACATTGAGTGATTCCCTGTTCTACACAGCAGGTCCTCATTGATCATCCATTCCATATACAAAAGTGTGCCTTTGCGTTTCCAAAGTCCCAGTCCATCCCTCCCCACTCCCCCTCCCCTTTGGTAACTAAACATATGTTTTCAGTCTCTGAATCTGTTTCTGTTTTGTAAATGAGTGTATTTGCACCCTTTTTAAATTCTACAGGTAACTTATATAGTATTTGTCCTTTTTCTGTATGACTTACTGCACTTACTGATTTACTGTTAATCTCGAGGTCCATCCGTGTTATGGCAAATGGCATTATTTCATTCTTTTTATGGCTAATAGTGCGTTGTATATATGTCCACATCTTCTTTATCCATTCCTCTTTTGATGGATATTTAGGTTGCTTCCATGTCTTGGGTACTGTAAATAGTGCTGCAGTGAACATTGTGGTGCATGTATCTTTTCAAATTATGGTTTGCTTATGTTCTAATTCAGATGTCCAACCATCTCTATTTGTGTCCTGGAAACTACTTACTCCAGGGTAAACCAGGACAACTACTGGTTTTGATTCCATTCTTTAGTAAATCATTTATATCTTTCTACCTTTTAATTCAATGTCTTTTGTCTCCATTTTGCCGTCTTCTTGCCTTATTTCTTTACTCATATTTTCCTTTTCAGCCCCTGTCATTAGCTATCAGAAGCATCACAAGTTCACCAAGCATGCTCTTATTCCATGACTTTATTCCATTATATACTTATGTTGATGCTTCCTTTCCCTACTCAAACAAGCTGTTGGTTTGTAAATACTGTCTCAATCTTTCAAAATTTAGCTTAAAAATCAGCCTCTCTCTTAAACCTTTCTATCTTCTCAACCCCAGCAACAATGGACAGCACTTTTTTGTATTCTGTACAGTTGTTCGATTCACTGGATGTGACCTTTTATTGCCCTTTATGTTTTTACATGTGCAGATCACCCTCATCTGATGTCTCTCAAGTTGGGATCTGTAGTCTGATTCCAGAACTCTGCATATGTATTTTTAAAAGTCTGTTTTCTTGAAAAAAAAATATATAATTATTTTTACCTATTTAAGAATAAATCTCTTTTATTGTGATAATTTTATTGAAAGATTTTTTTTTCAGAATGAAAATATAATTTCTGTATAATCTGGCCATTTCATAAATTGTGCCTTTTGACCTTTTTTTTTCTGGTCCCTAGAATTTATTTTTGCTTCAAAATGAGCTAAAAGTCATTAACATGTGTTTAAATACCAAATGTGATGATCATGGTACTTTTTACTCTCCACTTTTTTTATGGGTTTTCATGGAGCCTACATTTCATGAGTTCTCTTAAGAATATGGCTTTTAATATTGGAGTATTCCTTTTCCTTCAATCATTGGCATTCCATAGTGGAGAATCCCTGAAGTAGTCTATTTGTGAGTTGAACAAGTCATTTAAGCTCAAGAGATTCAACTTCATTACCTTACACTGAAAGTGTCAAGACAGAAGGGCTGTAAAATTCAGTCAAGCTCTAACTAGGTTGGCACACTGAACCCATAAGACTACTTGCTTGACTGATATCAGTGTTATGGCACAGGACTATGAGGCATGGGGATAAAATCCCACATATGCTAATCCCAAGGAAAATATTCCATAGTTAAGATTACAGTGAGGATTTAAAATTATTTTGAGAGAGTTTATTTTTAGAATACTGGGAAGAGCAGAAATAACCTAATTCCATTTAAGCTAGATATGTAATGACTTATGAAGATTTTAATAATTACTTAAAACTATTTGAATAGCATAAATACTGGAGAGAATGAACAACCTATGGGGATATACATAAAAGAAATAGATTAAATTTAGTAAATACAATTTCTTTATATTAAGAATCACCTTTAAAGAAGGATGTTGACAATTTAATATGGTTGAAGATGTCTTTCAAGCAAAGCCTTAATCCTTTAAATTAAAACAAAAAAATAGCATCTCTTGAAAATTTTGAGAGAATTGTAAATTTCTTTTTAAAATTTTAAATTTGTTGATTATTTGTTGAAAGTTAGTTGGCTGTTTCCTACCTGGTTTGCTTTTTAAAAAAAAGATAACTTTGTAGAACCTCTGTAATAACTTGTACAGGCGGTATAAAATGAAGAGAAAACTTTTTCTAGTGTACACAGATTATGTGTGTCATGAGCAATCACTACTCTTTGGTAATTTAATATAATATTTAACAGCAAGACTGTAATGCCCAGAAGTCAGTATAAAATGACTACATTTTTCTGGTCTAGTGATGTGTTCTTTACAAATGTTGTTTCAAAAGGCCGTAATTTCCTTTATCCTTGAAGCATACTCCTCCTCATGAAAATTCTTTTCTTTCATAAAATCTAAGGCAGCGGTTAGGAACTGAAGGGCTTTGGATTTTACCCTACTTTCTAGTCAGTATATTAGCTTGCCACAATTTTATGGATGCTGACAGAAGACAGGAGAAATCATAGGTCAGAGGAAAAAGAACTGTATTACTCATGACACAGGATCAGCGTGAAATTCACATTCACTTCAGTTCTTCTTATCTCCCAAGTCCCATGACAGCACAGTAGATAGGCCCAGGTAGATGCTCATCAAAACTTGAAGAATGTCAAGCTTAGGAAATCTATATCTCTTATTTCAAAGAGCTGCAAGCAAGTCTACTGAACTTTGGCCTTGAGGGAGATATTATCTTTACTATATTAGATATTTAAAAGAAATAGTGAGAAACAACCTGGAAATGAACAAACCAAAATATTATTCTCAGTGGCCTGAAGTTAGACACTGTCTTCTTCTTTCAAGACTTCTCGTTATTCCAAAATTTTTAAATACATTGTTTAGAATAAAGTCTGCTAGTTTAGATGGCCTTCTCATAAGATGTTTGGAAATATAAGAAACAAGGGAGAATTGTTTCCCAGTGGGAACAGATATATAGTCACTCTTAAAAAAAAAAAAAAAAACTACTAAGATAGCTCTACTAAAAAGAGTATGATCATTTGTTTAAAAATATAGAAAAGCTATTTAAAATTACATAAAATTCCATTTTACTGCTTTCCAAATTCTCATGAGGATTACCAGGTATTATAACTTCAAGAGAAAGGCTCTTCCAGAAAAGCGGCTTTTTTTATTCATTTTGCTCTAAGTAACAAAGGAACCCTAGAGGTGATATAAAATTTATTTTGATAAAATCTCTAGTATGAAGCAACCTTTGTATTAATTAAACTATTTCTATAGCAAATACTTTTAAAGTCTGAAAAAGTAGATTATTAAAGCTGAAAAGTATGCACTATGACACATCCATGTTGTATAATATGGCTATTAAAAGACAAGTCTCCAAATGATATTTAATGACAAAGAAAAATGATCTTAGAATATAATTTCAATAAAATAAAATACAAGATATAATATACTGTATGTTCCAATTTTGTAATAAATCCAAGTTTATATCTCCATGCACGCATGGAGAAACATACATGTGTGCAAATTTAGGATATATGTCAGTAATTTAAAAGTGGGCAACTCATGGGATGAAAGTAATATTCATTGTAATGTTTGATAGAATTCACCTGAGTAACCATAGGGTCCTGGACTTTTGTTTTTTGGAAGGTTTTTAATCACGTATTTGATTTTGGTACTTGTGATCAGTCTGTTTATATTTTCAGTTTCTTCCTGGTTCAGTCTTGGTTGGTTGTAACTTTTGTAAGAATCTGTCCATTTCTTTTTATTTGCTATATGGTTAAATAATTTCTAAATTTTCTATAAGTGGTGCATAAGTTTTATCAACATGAAAGAATGAAATTATATTAAAGTTGGAATGAACCACAGGTTCAATTCAATCCATTTCTATTATTTTATGGTTGAAGGAAGTATTGTGCAATGGCCTGGGCAAAGCTGCACAGTACATTCAGGCCATAGATGGGCTGATTCCAGTTCTCCTGCTTTTGCCCCATGGATTTTCCAATTAGCACACCCTTAGGTCCTTTCACTGTACTCTGTGGTATCTATATGCTAGGAACCTTTTGTATTTCTCTTGGGAGTTGACTTTTACACATGGCTTGAAATTTGCACATTTTTAAGTCTGATAGTAAATCTCTGGAAGTGGAAGGAGGCCAGGTGTTGGACTCTGCACAGAATAGCCCAGACATCTCTGACAGGCAGAGATCAGTACCTGCAGAGTCTAAATGGAGCTTCCAAGGCACCTGAGGAAGCCAGGATAGAGAGGACAAAAAGACAGATTTCAGCACTGGCTTCTGATAGATAGCAGATGGGGATCTTAAAGGGTGCTGATTCAAGTTGGAAAATTGATAGAGTAGAAATAATGGATTTAATTTGGAGTAACATAAAAATCAGTTTAAAGAGCAGCAGGGGGAAAGCTTTTTAAGAAGAGCTGCTTTTATAAACCACTAGGGAACAGAATAATCCAAAAAGCTGCAGAAACAAATAAAAATACTTCAGCTGTTGATTAAATCAGAGATTTACAAATATGTTCTGAAAGTGATCTAGGGGATATGAGTCATTGAAAGCCCTGCTGAAAATGCAAAAAAAAAAAAAAAACAAAAAAAAACTAAGTAGAGATGTGTTGAACCACAAGCTAATCTAAGTCAGTTTTTATAAATTCATGAAATATATGGATAAGTTACTTCCTTAAAAACATTTTGTGGGGGGTTCCCACCGTGCTCAGTGGAGATGAATCTGACTAGTATCCATGAGAATGCAGATTCGACCTCTGGCCTCACTCAGTGGGGTAAGGATCTGGTGTTGCCTTGAGCTCCCATGTAGGTCGTAGATGAGGCTTGGATCTGGTGTCGCTGTGGCTGTGGTGTAGGCCAGCAGCAATAGCTCCGATTCAGCGCCTAGCCTGGGAACCTCCATATGCTGCAGGTGTGGCCCTAAAGACAAAAACAAAAAAAAAAAAAACATTTTTTGTTTTTTAAAATTGTTAGCATATAATTTTTCAAATGTAAAGAAAACAGTGTAAAGAATAGTATAGTGAATTGAACATTTTTATATCCATCAACCAGATTTAAACTTAAATACTTAAAATAAATTTTAGATATAAAATGCTAGCTTAAAAATATAAATATGAATTTTAGATTTTAAAATATAAATATGTTGACATATTTACTTGCTTATTATTTATTCCCAACTGTTTGCAGTTTGTTTCAGATACCTTGACACTTCACATCTGTATCATGCATCTCCTAAAAATAAGCACAGCCAAGAAATTTCAAAACAATAAATCGATCAATCCTTTCTTCCCCTTTTTTTGGCCATATCTGCAGCATTAAAACCATCCTTTTCAAGTTTCTGTTGTAGCTGTGCAGGTTACAAACCCAATTAGTATCCATGAGGATGTGGGTTTGATCCCTGGCCTTCCTCAGTGGGTAAAGGATCCTGTGTTGCCTTGAGCTGTGGTGTAGGTTGCAGATACGACTTGGATCCTGTGTTGCTGTGGCTGTTGTATATGCCTGCAATTAGACCCCTATCCTGGGAACTTCCATATGTTACAGGCACGGCCCTAAAAAGCAAAAACAGACAAAAACCATACCTTTTATTTTACTAGTTTTATTTTATTGTTTGGTCAACCCACAATTAATGTAGCCATTTGGCTACACTACACTAGAGGAAAACATATTAGAGTTTCTCTGTTCTGTAGTATTTACTCTAGTATTCTGCAGATTTTAAGTTCTGTAATTAAATTATCCAAAAGAATGTCAAAAGATCTCTAGGTCTGAAAAACCTGTAAGTCCATATTGATACAGTGATCTGCCATGACTATTGAATGTAACTTTACTATGAACTTTGTATCATGACACTTTTTTTCATCTTGTGTATGTGAAAAATACAGATCACTTCCATACTCTGGAAGATGATGCAACTTTGTAAGCTTTGTTTATGATGAAAAGTTCCATGGCATTATCATTGTTGTCTTCTAGCCCCTGTGAGTGACACATACATCTTCACTTTTCACATTTTTTAATCTGGTTTCCTAGTTGAACTTTTTAACCATCTTCCCAAATTTGAAGGGCGCTTGTTAATGACTCTCTAGAACAGGTGCTGGGGCCAGCTACCATTGAATAGCTTGAAGTTCGCTGGGGCAGGGGTTCAACGGATATGATGGGCTTCGGAGGTGGCAGAGGTGCCCTACGAGACATGGCCTCCTTTTTTCCCCTCTTTTCATGTCTCCTTCCTTCCTTCTTTCATTCTTCCTTTCTCTTTTCTCTTATATTTTATTTTAAAAAGTCAAAGCTACAAGAAAGCTGAAAGAACATTATAGTGAATGACCATATGGCCTCCAGCAAGTTTGCTAAGTGTTTATAATTTGCCACATTTGTTCTGACACATTTTCATAGAAATATATGTGTACTATTCTTTGAAAGTTTAGTTCAGACATGCTGAACCTTCCTGAATCAAACACTTAATACCCATTCTGATTATATAGTCCTTATCTGGCTGTATATTTCAAAGAAATAATTGCACAGGAATAATTTTGAGAGAAATTGCCTTGATTTTATTTGAAAGGCATTTTCTTGAATTTCTCAGAAGGCAGACTTTTTGTCTACATTTTATTAAATCTATAGTTAATGTACAAAACAACCAGTATTACACATCTCAGAGTAGAAGTATAACATGCATTAAAGCATAAGATAATACATATGAACAATTGATACCATTTATTTCTAGTATGTTATTTCCAAATACATTTTAATGGTAATTTATAATCTGGCCTTTGACCAGACTCACATCTTGGGCCAGCTCATCATGCAGTTCAGCTGATTATTAGGCTCTGACTTAGTGACTTCTAAGAGCTTCAGAATATTCACGGATCTTACCTCTCACTTTTTATATTCATTGATCGTATTATGGAGGTCTGACTCTCTAGGACCTTTAAGTGTCTTGGAATTAGACTAGTGCATCGGTTTTCCCTCAGCCTTTCTTTCTCGGGATGCTTGTAAAAATTTACTCTCTGAGGCTGCATGTCTATCTTTAAAAGGAACAAAACATATAGGGCACTTTAAAAAATATAAAGAGCAACTCCACTCTTATACTAATGGACGAAAAAGAAAAAATGAGGGATGGAAGGACTGGAAAACAAGAAAGAGTGGATCTGGAGAATACACTTAAGAAAGCTGGATATGCTACAGACTCAGGTTACGATAAATAAAACAATTTAAAGCCTAAGGAAGAAGGGGTAGGAAGAAGATGAGGAGGTAGAAGATGACAATAGACATTCTCCTGAGGGGCTGAGATTCATGAACAATGGGCAGTGATTAAGGAAGAGGGGTAAAACAGTTTGATTTACATTTGGCATCAAGATCATTGTTCTGAAATGGAAAATGCTCATACACAGCTTTCTTTCTGTCAGAGATTGATGTGGGCAGATCATAGTAATTGATAATAATGAGAGTGTTCATCAAATTTAGAAGTATGTCTACACATGAAATAGAAGTGAGTTTGTTGTACAGCAGATAAATCAAGTATAATAACTTCTTTTTTTTTTAAAGAAGTGAGTTTGTACTGGGAATCTATTTATAGAAACTTGATTGGATTTACCAAGTATTTTATGTCTTCTGCTCATCTGCTGCCTCTTGGATACTTACTAGTGTCAAAGGAGTTGAGGGTTAGAAATCACAAGAATCAAACTGGATTGATTTGCCTTTGTCTCTCATTTTTTTTTTTTTTGACTGTTCCTTTTGCAGGTGAAAGTTCCCAGGCCAGGGATAGAACCTGAGCCACAGCCGTAACCAGAGCCACAGCTGGATCCTCAACCTGCTGAGCCACAAGGGAACGTTCACTTGTAAACTGTCTTGGCTTGTACCAATCTTATCAACCATAATCTTGTTTTTCGCCTGAGGACATTAAGCAAGCTCCTAGAGAACAGTAATTTAATAGTATATATATATATTTTTTTTCAATCTTTGCATTATTTCCAGAGTATTTCCTCTATAAATCCTTTCTGAAAGTATAAATTATGATAAAAAATTAAGGGGGAAGGTATTTTCCATATGCATATAAAGCTGAGAAACACTGGAACACAGAAATTTGGTGAACCTCTTGTGGTCTATAGGATATATTTTTGACTTATTAGTTTGGCCCTCCACAATCTCAGAATGTTTTAGTATTCTTCATCCCAATATTCACCTCGTATCCTCAAATACCATAGTATTTCTCATCCTGTAATATGTCAAAGAATTTCTTTCTTCTCTGACAGTCCCTCTGTTTGGAATATTTTAGCAACAGGATTTTTCTGCCAGCCCAACCAAATCTTGCTTACCTTTTAAGCCCCCCCCCCATATCCATTTCTTTTAAGGCCTTCCTTGACACTCCACCATTAAAATTCACCTCTCATTCCACTGTTAAAATTCATCTCTCCCTCATGATGAATAATCATGTACCTACAACTCTTTTGGTACTTACAGTGTAAATAAGTTAACTGTTAACTAACCTGGTGGATAAAGGATACTGATCAGTCTCTATGTTTTATTCTTGATTTTACCTTATCTTGATATTTTCGTGCCAGGCATAT
Source organism: Catagonus wagneri (assembly GCA_004024745.2). NCBI lineage: Eukaryota > Metazoa > Chordata > Mammalia > Artiodactyla > Tayassuidae > Catagonus > Catagonus wagneri. Next base: position 263,560 of record PVHT020000035.1, on the reverse strand, counting down.
GATAGTGACACCAGTCAAGGCCATTAGGTCTACTTCTGTTTCATTTTTCCCCAGTGCAACCATCTTCAGCAATTCCTATAGAAAACAGAGTAGAGGATGACTGCTTGAGAAGAGAAATGGACATATCTCTTTCAGATTATTCACTTGTGGTTTTGATCTTGCAGGGGTAATGCAATACTTCTCCAAAATCACCCTTTATTATCTTCAACAGGAGGACTTTATTATTGAATGTCCTGCAATGACACTCAGCATGAAGAGCCAATCCCTTAGGGTTCAAGATCAGTTTAGTGTAGGAAGTTCCTGTGTGGCTCAGCAGTAACAAGCCCACTAGTATCCATGAGGATGCAGGTTCAATCCCTGGCCTTGTTCAGTTGGTTATGGATTGGGTGTTACCATGAGTTGTGGTGTAGCTAGCAGATGTGGCTCAGATCCAACATTGCTGTGGCTATGGCTGTGGCTGGCAGCTGTAGCTCTGATTCGACCCCTATCCAGGGAACTTCCATGTGCAGCCTTAAAAAGCAAAAAAAAAAAAGAAAAGAAAAAAGTCAGTTTAGTTTAAATTCCAAACTTTATGCGATGGCATAAAGGAACCTCACTTCCTGAAACAGAATTGTGACAAGGCTTAACTGATCTTGAAAGTATTATTTTTTCAAAAATATGAATATTTTTATTTGAACTGTAGTATTACTTTGGTTATTCTTATTGATATTTGCCTTTTGACTGTTAGTTCCTATTTGTATATGTTTATATAAAATATATCAAATTAATATAATTTGTATTGAGAAATATACATAAGTATTGAAAGATATTTAATGTGCCCTTTCAACACAAATTTTGCTATTTGCACTGCCCATGTGGAAAAACAAATTAAGATCAGAAGTTACATTTGCACTATTAGATTTAAACCTATTTCATAAACACATTGATAGCCCAGTGAATTTTTTCCTACTCTACAGACTTTTAATAATATTTTATTGGATTTTTTTTTCTTTTTTTGGCTGTGCACGCAGCATGTGGAAGATCTTGGGCCAGGGATAGAACCCACACCATAGCAGTGACCCCTATGTCACTACAGTTACAATGCCAGATCCTTAACACACTGTGCCAAAAGGGAACTCCCTGGGCTTACTCTTGAAAATGCTCATGCAAAATAAATTAACTCTAGAGCTTCAGACTTAGCACCAAAAAGTTAATGAAGTAGTTTATAGAGACTCTACTCATCTCTGTGACAAAATGGATTAATAATTCACTTCCTTTCTTCCTAGGGCCCTGATTTTATTGAGTGTTTTTTTTTTTTCACCAAATAGAGACTTTACTCTTCTGTTTCATTTTTATTAATCAAAGACTAAGGCCCAGAGAAGTAAATTGATTTTCCAAAAATTAGAAGCTGATTTAGAGATAGAAATAGACTTCGGTTCTGCTGTGACTCCGAATATTTTCCAAACATTACTCTAGTTCACAGCATCGTTCTTGGAGGGTAGAGTCTAGATCTCATTTCTCTGATCACTCCTTTCTGTTCACATCTTGAACATCTAGGGGTAGAAAGGCAGTATATATAAAGTATAAAATGATGGACTCCATCCAGATGCCTGGATTTGAATATTGGTTTTTGGAAAAGTACTTAATATAAATTTACTTTATGTAAAATAGAGATGTAATTAGAGTTCTCCAGGAAACAAGCATAGGGTATCTCTGTGTTACTATTTATATTTTTCTCTTTGTCTCTCCACCTCCCTCTGGCTTTATCTTTCTCTCAGTCTCCAGAAAGAGATTTATTATAAAGAACTGGCACACATGATTTTGGGGCTGAGAAGTCCCATGTCCTGCTGTCTGTAAGCTGCAGACCCAGGAAAGTCAGTGGTTTTCTTTGAACGCTTGCAAGGTGGAGAATGATGGTGTAGATTTTAGTCTGAGTCTGAAGATCTGGGAACCAGGATCACCAAGGGAAGGAGAAACCTATGTGTCAGTTCAACCATTTGGGCAGAGAATAAACCCAACGTTCTTCCGCCATTTTGTTCCATTCAGACCCTAAATGGATTGGATGATGCTCATGCACGTTGAGGAGGACTATGTGCTTAACTCTCCTCATCAATTCAAATTCTAATCTCTTCCAGAAACACCTTTACAGACATACAGAAATAATGTTTAAGTAGATATCTGGGCATTGTGTGATCCAGCCAAGTTGATGTATAAAATTAACCATCACTAAGATGGTAATAATTTTAACTACCTCATAGTATTTTCATTAATTAAAGGAATTATTATACATAAAAGTTTTAAATTGAGCCTGGCACCTATGACACAACAAACACCTATTATATTATATTACCTATTAATATTAGGAATTTGTGACCCAATTTAAAATCCACCTATGCCATTTTAGGGGATATTTTCCTTAGGGTATTCACCATCTAGTTTACCCAGACCAGTGTCTACTTAGTGCAGTCATTCTTTGCATATTTCTTTCATAATTTGCTTCTGTTTTTGGTTTTCCCTTCGTATATGAACTTTCTGAGGTAACTTTCAAGATCATGCAGAAACCAGGCTTTGTTTTCTGGACCTGGTTTATGTGGTATCCTCTAGGGCTGATTCTTTTGAGATTCTAAACATTGGGTGTGTGTTGATAATTTCATCTTTTCAATACATTTCTAGAAGTTTAATCCAAAAGCAAAATAATGAAAAGCATTTCTTCTGCTGTGTTGTTACAATTTGGAAGACTGCAAATTTCCTTATTACTGATAGATGGCAGCCCTGTGCTGCTGGTAAGAAAGAATAAGGACTGAGTTACAGTCAACAATTTCCTTGATTCTGGACATTATGCAATGAGTAGGTTACTATCACAAAAAGCCAAAATACAGGACTTTTTAGATAGCGTGACAAAATTTCATTGTTGAAACAGATAATAATGAAAAGGAGAGACAGCCTACACTAGGGTCCAGTTTTCAAAAAAGTATTCCAAAATGGTGGAGATTTAGCATGAGAAGGCTTGAGTTTAATATCCTGTGTCTTCTGTCTAGAAGGTACATGTCTTCGAAGAGAGGTCACCAGAGCTTAAAATTTACAGTATTTGTAAAGTGGATGTAAGACCTTTTTTTTTTTTTTGCAAGCTTGTTTATAGGATCAGCTTAGTGATTGCCAGAAAGCATTGCTTTTAAGCTTTTTCACCAAGGGCTTTCTTCTGAACAGAAAATTAACTCTTACCTGTCAGATTAGAAATGTAGCCCCAAATAGAGTATAAAAGGAAAATGTCAATGAAGCCTTCCTTTGTGGTTTTAAACATGAATCTCTTCTACTCCAGAGTATAATCATTTTTGTGTGCATATAAAAGTAAAGGTTTAAGTGACTTACCATTATGTAAATTTCTAAATTTATTTACTAATATATAAAATCCTGAGTTCTATGTCTTGTTTATAATAGACATTAAAAATTAATTTTTATTATTATTAATATGCAAGAGCCAGAAACTTTGCAAGATTAATAGTGTTTCATCTTCATAGTACCTTCTGAAGTTGTATCAGATCTTTAATTCACATTTGAGAAAAATGGTCTTAGCAACAGTAAAGAATTTGCTTAGGGTCACATAACATGTAAATGGAAGATCCAGAAGCTGAACTCAAGTCTTACCCTCTGTGGCCAACTTAATTGTAATTTAAGGAAAAAAATATTTAGTATTTTATTTAATATTTCTGAAATTGCAGTGATTAATATTTCTGTTGGATAGATTGCTTTTCATGGCCAACTATTAACTGTGCTGCATATAGGAATTTAGATAAATAAGACTCTCTACAGCGGTATTGTTACCATTGAATGAGGTTGAGTAGAAATTTTCTGTTAGCTGATTTCTCAAACCGTAAGACAAAAGGCACTGAGTACTTTCATCTTCTTAACAGAGCCATTGATGCCCCCTTATTTGGAGATGACCAAGCCAATCTTTTGAGCTTTGCCACCAATGCTCTTTCAGTCTATAAGCAGAAAGCGCAAATGGAGGGAGTCCTAGAAGAGTGGTCCAAAATCCTAGAGAGAAAGTTCTTTGGCTGTTGTGCTTCTTTTGCAAGCAAGTAGGATGGCTCATGGAGATCAGCACTGCTTGTCCAAGAGACTGAAAATACATCCTCAGGGTGGATGCTTTCCTGAGGTGTAGAAACTCAGTAGAATTTGTGAAAGTCTTTTGAAGAATTTCACATATGCTGAAGCACACAGGGATGTGCAATTGTAGGGTATATCTAAATACACAGACCGGTGTCAGTTTATTGTCTGAAGACTTATTGTCTTGTTTTGTTTTGTTTTGTTTTGTTTTGTTTTGTGGCTGCATCCATGGCATCTGAAAGTTCCCAAGCCAGGGATTCAGTTCCAGCCACAACTGAGGCAACGGTAGATACTTTAACCTACCGCCCCAGCCCACCTAGATCCAAATCACACTCCAGCAACCACCCTAGCCACTGAAGTCAGATTCTTGACTCACTGTGCCATGGTGGAAACTCCTATTTCCTGAGGAGTTTTGAAGGTGGAAGCTAGCTGGAGCAGGTTGAGCAAACCACAAAGAACATATATTCTTAAATAACTATTTTCATTGACTTCAAGATTGAAAGCATTAGATTTAAAAAAAAAATTAGAGCAAGATGGAGATATCTTCAGATGAAGATAATTTTTCTTCAGATTATTCTGGCCACCACATGGAGATGAGACTATCACATGGAATAAAAACAGAGATATCTTCAAGAGATTATTGCAATGAATGGTATGGTTTGATTTAGGATGTAGCAACTAAAATTTGCATTTCTCCCTCTTCCTATGTTTTAACTTTATTTTAGGAATTAGATGAAAACAACCATACACTCTGGATACCAGTGGTACCTACAAAGTATGAGTAATCAACAGATTTAACAGAGTCAGGATGGGAAAATGGGCTATATGCTCTTATTCCTAAATGGGTGAAGTGATTTTAATTTGAGTGACCTTGATAATGTACATAACTTCCTCACTTTCTAGCAACAGAAGAGTAGGCATTTGCCGTATTCTTGGCATTCCGTGATTGTAAGGATGGACAGGAAGCGACTTGTGGTTGTCTTGAGCAGGCGAGTAATTTTCCGTTGTTTCCCCTCCCACTTTGAATACAAAATCATCAAGTATTTGTTCCACATTTCTCAAGGTATAGGATGAGAACTGGTTAATGAATAGACGTTGAAGATGTTTTTGAGATAGTACTCTACTTTCTCTCTGTAATTAAGGAAAATGAAAGCCAAAGCCATCTCATTTCAGAAAAACACTTCTTTAGAAGGGAGTTTTGCTGACTCAAGCTGTTTTGCTGGAAGGTCACCTATTGGTCTTAACTCCCATTTAAGTTCTTACCAAAGTATTCTTTCCAGGCATACATTTTACTCTGTCTTTATACCCCTCTTTTTGTAATTTGAGGTTACTTGTGATGTTTTTGATCCCCTTATATATTAGTGCTCAGAGAACTTGTCTGATTTATTTGCCTTTTAATCTAGTTTTTCTAATACTTTGCTGGTTTTTTGACTACATGCTTAATTAATATTTTTGTATTTATGAGAGCTGAAACTTATTTTTGACCAATTTGACCAGTTCATAAATATACACTATAATAATCCTAAGTCTTGAATGAGATAATGGCCATTCAAAAAGTCAGTCCTTCTGCATTTTCAAGGACTATGAAAAAGTAAGAAAGATCTCCATTATATTTAATTTAAGCATATTTAATTATCAAGTAAGGGGAGTTTTCCAATTGGAATCAAGATTGCAAGCAACACTGCACACAATACATCAAAAGATTAGGAAGTGTTGCCACCCCTCTTGGAGGCAATAGTTTTGATAAAGAAATCCTGTTCTTTGGCGTTGATTATGGCTTATATGTAGGGTTCTGGTGGTGGTATTCAGGTGGATGAATTCAGGTGGATAAATTAGATAACGGGAAACAATTCCAAGTGGAATCCCCTCCCACCTGCATTTGGGATTTGCTGCCCATTTCAAACTTATACAGTCACTAAGGATGCCAAGGAGGGTCTTGCAAATTTACCTCTATAATATGGTCAGAAGGAAATGGCTAAAGAAAGTAGAGAGGTCATTAATCTTTGAATTTGTCTCCATTTCACCTCTGCAGGAGGTGAGAGCTCAGACAGGAAGCAGGAAGTCTAGGTAACCTCATATATAGATTTGCTAATGCAGAAGCTGATGGGAAGAAGGAATGTCACATCATTCATCACTGTCTGGATATTGCCAGATTTTATGGTGGAGGAAGCTATATCCTTCCTTTAACACACTGGGTATTTAAAAAGAAGAAAAAGTAGCATTGCCCTCTTTTACTCCCTGGGTGAAATAATTCACACTGTATTTCTAGGAAGAGAAATGAAATAGTTGCCAGTGTGAGATTCATAGTCAGGTGAATCACACTATGTTCCTGACTCACTTATGTATTGCATGAAAAATTTGCTTAATTTTGCTGAAATTCGTTGTTCTCATCTGCAAAATAAGGATAATGATAGATAACCACATTGTTATTTTGAGGCCAGGTGAGATCATATTTATAAGTTGCTCACCACAATGACTGAATGCTATCTTTTACAGTCATTTTTAAGCTGATCCATCAGCCATTGCATGAAAGTTCTCTTTCTCTTTTTGCCAGTTAAGAATCCTTGGAATCACAAAAGTCAAGAATTAGAAAATGAGTATTTTGGACATGTTATATTTTGTTACACTTATGCCTTAGTCAGCCTGTCAGCAGTTATCAACCCCTGATACACACTGGAATCACTTGGGGAGGTCTTAGAAGAAACTGAAGCCGGCCCATTCTGATCAATTAAACCATGATCTTAGGTGATTCTTTGTGTGAGAGGGCTTAAGAATCACTGCTTAAACTCACTAGGACTCATTTCTGCACAGAATCTGAAGACTTTCTGTATTGCAACAGAAGCACTTTTCATGTGACGAGATCGCTCTCAGCAGGGTTGTAAGTGTAGGTTGAACAATTAAATTTTCAGATGTTAAATATTTAAACTATTAATAGTATCTATTCTGAAGAGCAAATGAGAGGATTGTTTCTGTGGCTTCTGTACTGAGTGTTACTGTAATAGTAAATCCTAGTAGTCATCCATTTTCACTTTTTGTTTTTAGAAATTTTAATGAGCACACCCACTTTAGTGTCAAAATTTAGTCAGTGAAATACACCGACATGAAAGTGCAATCTTATAGGTTGCAGGAAAGATATGCTCAGGTCATAGCACAAGGAAGTGGTATTTATATCCAATAAAGAAGGCTTTTTGAATAATACTGTGCTGAAGTTCATTTATTCAGAAAAAGGTGGTGGTTTTGATAGGAAAACTACCAAGGGGGAAAAATTGGTCCTTAACATCATTGGATTCATAATTTAGAAATTTTTATGCCTAGGATTATTTTTTTTAAAAAAAAAAAAAGCAAAAATAATCCTAGGCATAAAAATAGCATGTGGATTAGCAAAATACAAATATAAAGGGTTTAGGGGAGAAGTAGTAAAAGTGGCGAAAGCAAATATGAAATGGAGATTAGCTTTCATTGCTATCCCTGCATTTTGAGCTTGATCCTAATGGTCTGGTTCTATGAGCCATCAAGGTTCTTTTCGCAGTTCTTAATGTAGGAATGAGGTAGACCTTACAGGCTGTGCACTAATTCAGGTGAGGTCTGATGAATGCATGCACTAAGGAAGTGACAGTAAGTTTGGGAATGATGAAGGTTGATTTAGGTGTATTTGGAAGCTGAAATAAAAAGAACTTGATAAATACTTCAAACTGATGTGTGGATGGGAGAATAGATATCTTTAAGTTTGTATTTGAGTCTTGAGAGTAAGTAGTGTTTACCAGCAATGGCAACGAAGAATCCCAAATTGGGAGCTGGATTGAGAGAAATTGATATATTGGGTGTGAAATGCTTGGGGAGAAATAGTAAGGCGGTATCATTTGACATTGTTTTTTGTGATTAAAGAGAGGTGTGTGGTCAGTTAAGTGATATATATTTCTTAAAATGATCCCTCTTTGTTAGATATTCAAAGGCTATTTGGAAATATTCAGATTCCACTAACAGATTCCATTAAAATAGTGTCCTCTATTCTACATGCAGGTGCCCAGGCCAGTAATTCTGAGAAGTTTCATTTAGATACAAACTGTGTAGTATATGTGCTAGATATTAAATATGTAAACTGTACATGGAAAAGGAGAATTCTTGAGAAATCTTAAATTTTATGCATCAATTTCTAATCAGAAGTAACCAAAATGGACTTTCTTATTGCTTCACATGAAATCTTGACCAGGCTACCACTTTATTCTTGACTTGGAGTCTGCCTGGAATGGTATTGAACTTCAGTCCCCTCCAAGTGCCATGCTGGTTTTACCCTTATCCAGGCAGATCTTTCTTTCTCTTAGGGTTCTCTTATCATCAGCACAAACTCAATGTTGTGTGTTGCTGAAACAAGTAAAAGACCTTCTGAGAGTCATACTAGGGCACTGTCATTTCTCATTGGCATAGCTGATGACCTGATAGTCCTGTTTTTTACCTATTTTAGATACCAAATTGGAATGGATATATATATATATATATATATATATATATATATATATATATATATATATATATATATCAGTGACATAAGCACCAGCAGAAGAATTACACCTGACTAGCATTATTTTTTATGACAGACTAAATGAATACACTCACATTTTACTCTGGTCACTTTTCATTAGGGTAATTACAGGGAGAGTTATTCTGCTTTGCTCTCAAAGACACTGAACTGTTCATTGTAGTATGTATAGTCCTACAATGATCATGCATATGAGTGTGTTTATGTACCAATATGTAGTTGAAATTATGATACTGATTCCACATTGATATCATCTAGTTATGTATTATACATAATTTATCTAACTAATAAATTCTCCTTGAGAGAGATAGTACCTACAACAATATGACAGCATCTTTCTATTCATATTTTTGTACATTGAAAAATGTATTTTTCAATATAATTGCTGATGAATTAAAAGGTAGACAACACGGACAACCCTTATGGATTAATTGATTATTTAACTCGGTGGTGAGAACATGAGGATTTCAATAAGAATTCACGCAAAATTCCTTGGAAACGGAAAACTCTTTCTAGAGGTGAGGTGGAAGGGGAAATGTATGAGAAAAATAAACTGAGAAATTTCACTGAGATAAGTGATATTGTGTAATACTCTTCCTTAAAATTTTAGTAAAAAGTAGTCTTTTTAAAAATATAGAAACCTTGTACATTCTCTAGTCAAGAATAATTCATGCATAAGTAGTGCCAGTAGATAACAAATTTGGTGTGTTTCTTTTTTATTGTTGCTTTTAAAGATTCAATTTTTCATATATGAGGTTCATAGCAAAACAAAAAGCAGTCTGAAAAAGGCCTGGTGCCAGTCTAGGATGGAACCCACAAAATGTAAATATTTATGTTGATAAATTAACCGTCATGGTCGTTCTGGTCTGTAGAAACCTGATTTTGCTGGTGTACTGAGAGTGCCTGAGAGTGGGTGCAAAATAGCAGGCACTGTCAACCAAAGAGGCGTAAGGAATTTTCAGCTTTTATAACCTGTCCTCTTAACCTCAAGCTCATAAATGGAATTTAGGAGGACTATAACCTCTCTGAAACAGTGCATATTTCTGAAGAGATAGTCAAATTCTCAAATGGGTCTGTGAAAAAAAGAAAGAAAAAAAGATCGGGTTATAAATAGCCAAGCCAAGAAAACTGCAGTATTTTCAACCAAGATTCTCCTTCCCACGAAGAAGCCTTATAATATCTGCTTCTCTCTTAGTTTTTCTCTCCACCTCTGTCGCTTTCTCACTCTGTTTTTCTCAATCTTTTTTTTACATTCCTATTGTCCCTAGTAACATTTAATACAATTGTTTTAATTTTCCTCTACTAAATTATTGTTTTCTAAATTATTGTATTTCAGTTATCCAACACTGAGATTACTTACCTTGATGATGATTTTCAGTGTTTCTAAACTTCTTGGTCTAATTATAGATGATTTTACCTTACTAATATAGATGACACTATATCCACGGCATATTGATTTCACTGTTTTCAATGTAAGGATAAATTTGAATTCTGAGTATTTTGATACATTGCTATGTTAGTTGTCATTTAAGATAAAATTTAATTTTGCCACAGGAATGATTTTTCTCCCTTTTAACATAAAATGAATTATGATATTAGAGAATTTATAGCATTTGTACTAACTACAAAGATTAACGTTTTCCTACTGAATTACATTTTAGTTTGGCTCTAGATAGGGATACCATGATTGATTTTTTTCATGTTAAACATAAAAATCAGGAAAAAATGTAAGGAATTGCAAAGTATATCATCTATAGTCTAATTGGAAACTTTCTTGTTGTTAATTTATAGGTGCTGCTCTAAGATCCAGCCACATCTGTGCATTTCGGTCTGATGTATCTTCAGTGGGGTAAGTCACAGTTACAATTTATTAACTTTGCTAATTTTCCATTGGATTTGAACGCTGTACATTTTATTCCTGAAGTATCCATATACGGCTCATAACCAGGGTTCATTTAGCACACGTAGGAAAAATATTATTCTTATAAAGATTCAAGTGAACTTTAATATCTTAGTTGTGTGGATAAACTGTCAAAATTTCTGGTATCAGTATGTCCAAGGCGGCTACAATTTGAACATCATATTGAATAACAGAAAATTCAGATGTCATTAGGGAAGATATTTTACCTTATCCTGGCTGAAGGTCTTATCAGAACATATTGTTCATACTTACAGCATTTATAGTTGTCATCCTGTCTTTATGTGTCTACCTTTTCTACTAGCCTCTGAACTCCTAGAGGGCCATGTTAGTGTCTCTGTATCTTTACAGTGCTGAGCCAAATAATATCATATGAATAGCTGATTTACTTTGCTGTACACCTGAAACTAATACAACTTTTAAGTCAACTATACTCCAATAGAATTTATTTAAAAAATGGTATCTTAAAGCTGCTACCCCTTAAGGGTTTGTTGAATAGAGTACACCTGATTGCTATGTTCATACAGGACTGTCCCTTTTAATGCCACAAGGAATGGGTAAGACTAACAAACTACTTTGAATTAGAATTTCGTAATTGTGCATGGGGAGGGCAATACAGAGAAACAGGCAAGAAACAGAAAACCTAGAGTGCAAAATTATTATAAACAGTAGAACCAATATTTGACTCCGGGAAGTCTAACACCAGAGCCTATTCTCTTTATATGTAAAGGGTCAGATGGTAAATACTTTCATTTTTTGAGTCTTATGGTCTCTGTTACAACTACTCAGCTATAGAGGGTAAAAGCAGCCTTGAATGATACATAAACAAAAGGGCATAACTCTCCTCCAGTAAGACAAAAGCAGGCGGCACATCTGATTTGGCTCATGAGCTGTAGTTTGCTGATACCTTCTCTAAAACAAAATGCTCAGAATTTTGGGATATCATTAAACATTTTCCACAACGTAGGAATGATGTGATTATTAGAAAATTCAAGACAATCCTAAGGATTTATCCCTAGGCTACCTGACTTATATCAATTGATCCACCTCTTTATTGATATCAGGGACACTAGAGCATGAAATGAGAAGTCAAATGGGCCCACTTTCAGGAAGAATGAAAAAAATAATTAAAATAATTATGATATACCTTTAGAGCAAAACCAAAGCCCAGAGGGTAAGAAAAGTGATCTTGGTTGCCATCCCTTAAGGGTTTCCTGCTGAAGCTGAATGAACTTTGATTCAATCGTGTGGGCATCTAAAACATGGCTCCCTTTTAGACTTCAGAAATTGTCTTATGACCTTGGAAGTGTCAGAACTTGGGCCTGAAACTCTCATATCTATTGCTCTGTCCAGTATATTTGTAACTGGGTTAAAACTAGAGATGGCTAACTTAGAAAATTAAAAAAGAGGAAAAAGTAGAATGCTAAATCACCACCTTTCAGAAATTACAGCTTTTAGCTGAGCTTTCAGAAGAGATTCTATAAATAAAGGAGACATGTGATCCAGACCAAACTCATGGCAATTAAAAAGCCAAAGAGAGAACTCTTGTGGTTAGGGACACTACATAATGGAAACCATGGAGCACTGGGGAAAAAAAAAACTGCCCAGCTCCAGCCATGAGAATGGAGGTAGCCAAAATTAAGAAGACTTCCTATGATTCTGCCCCTATAGGTACCCTCTGAGGGACTTGGTCCATCTTTGTTCAATACTGTCCTTCAGCTCTCAACTTTCACCTTAGAAAACAGATTTCTTTGTAAATATGGAGGTTACCATGTCTAACACATTTCCCACACTTTTGTCATTTTATCTTCCTCTGAGTCAAAGATATGTTTCCACAGACTGTATTGTTAAACCTGTTAACATCTATCCACCTCAACCATCTCATTAGGACTATGTCCCCAGTAATGCAGCATCTTAAACCTAATGAGGGAATATTTACTATGAAAATGAAATCCTGTAATTAGATATAATTCTCATGGCCTATTTTTAGATTTTTCCAGAGGCAGGAAACTTAGTTACCTCTTCATTATCATCCTAAACCTGCTGTCATGTTGTCAGAATGTTTCACCAGCTTCCAGATAGATCTTGGGGAGCTCCTAGAAATTGTGTGGGCTCAAAGCTGTTACAGATATTTGAGGTTCATCCAGTAAAGGGTCACTCAAGGTTACAATGACTCCTCTAGACTGCTGCCCTATCTACATTAGTATCATATCCAAAGGGAGGTTAAATATGTGAATTTTCCATTTCTGTGTAAAAAACACCACTAAGTTTAGAGCTTCAAAGCATACTCATGTATTATCTCTTATTTCTGCAAGTCAAAAGTTCATATTGTTTCACTTGAGTCTTCTATGTAGAGATAACAAAGAATCAACATGTTGGCCAGGCATGGCTTTTACCTCGGCATCCTGAAGAATCTTCTCAGCCCATTCTGGTTAGAGGCTGAATTCAGTTCCTTGTGACTTTAGGACAGAAATTCCTATTTCCTTGTCAGCTCTCAGTTGAAAGCTGTTCTCAGAAATTAAGACTGCTTCAAGTTCCTAGTCACAGGCCTTCTCTATCTCAGCAATGGAAAAACCTCCTTGTGTGGAACCCCATTCATACTCCAAATCTCTTTGACTCTCTCTTCCACTAGCTGGAAAAAATTCTTTAACTGTGAAGGGTTCACGTGTTTGGATTAGCATGCACTGATGCTCCCCCTTTTGTCATATAATGTGACTTAATGACAGTAATGATATTTCATCATATTCATCATATTGTATGAGGTGCAGTCTACATTCAGAGGGAAGGAGATTATACAAGGGGGTAGGTAATGGTATTATATTTTTAGAATTCTGTTTAGAGAACCCCAGAAGCCCTTTAGTATTGAACAAAATGGCCTGTGGTCCAAGGCTAGCCAAATGACTTTTTCTGCAAAAAGACTTTTCTTGGAATACAGCTGTGCCTATTTGTTATACTGTCTATGGCTGCCTTTTCATTACAATGGCAGAGTTGAGTGGTTGCATAGAGGCTGTACGCACCACAAAGCCTGAACTATGTATTGTCTTGCCTTTTTATAGGAACCGTCTGTCAACCCAAGGCTTCGCACGTTGTAACTAATTTAGAGAGGTTAATTATTTGTATCTTAGGTTTTGCTTGCTAACAACAACAACAACAACATTTAGTTGCTTATGGTATTCTTTGTTCAGTATCTTCGGGCCATTAAATAAATTGTCATTCCCTCTTTCCTCATCCTTTCACATTCAGTATTATTCTCTTTGCCTCGCCACCTGATACGATTTATTTCACTGTGGTTCATCTAAGTTCAGCCTTCTTTACAAATCCTATTCACCCTGATCCTGGTAATCAATATGTGCTGCTTCATGTAAGGATGTTGTTGATACACTTGGACAATTATGTCCCGGTGTTTCACTGAAGCACCTACGTATTTTTTCCACATCTTAAACCAGTAACTAAAGAATAAATCCTGCACATTCAACTATCACTCAGCATGTTGAGGTTTAACTCCTGTATTCAACAGCTGAAACTAACTCCTGCAATGACTACATGCTTACAGTACAAAACTTGGCACAAAAGGGCTTTAGAGAGTGCTGTCAGGCTTACAGTATGGCAAGAAAAAATATGTACCCAGGTAATTCTCTACATATTTGACAAGCTCAAAATTATAGCAAAAACATATAAATAAGTTGGTATTAATTTAGATATTTTCAACTTTCAAAAAGACTCTTAATTGGATGATAGCCTTTTGTCCCAGTGTACCCATGATGCCTGATTTTAAAGAGGCCTGATGTGTGCTCAAGTTCTCAATACTATTGTTTAAAGAAAATCAGCTGGACAGATAATAACACAGGAACCACATGAATATATTGTTACAGGTAGGCAAAATAAAAGTCAAGTTGCAGTATGTTAAAGCAATAACAAACAATATTCTAGCCTGCAGATACAATACCTGTGAAGTCTTAAGTGAAGATTTCTGTTCTTACTTCCCTAGAGATTTGTCCAGGATTTTAACATCATCAAAATGATCTGGGATGAAAGCAAAAAAATTAGAAAGCTTAGCACAGAATTGGAAGAAAAATGAACAAAAAAAATATGTACCTTAGTAAAGGAGTTGGAGAGTTTTCTGGCAGGTGACAGGATCACTTTTCTTGGCTAAATCCTTGAGTTCTCATATTATGGTTACGAAGAATGTATAAGACTGCCAATAAATATTCCCTTTATTCATCTCCCTTTTAGCCATGCCAGGTCACAAGTGCTGTCATTTCTCTGCTCATCAAATAGATGATCGAGAAATTAATACTGTAGCTTAAAGCATCCAAAGAACACTTCATAAACCAGATAGAGACTTCAGATAACATTATTTGACAAGGATCTTAATAATGTAGACCTGGACAAGGCTAATAAGGGAAAGACTTCCTTTTGATGAAAAGGAAAAACTGTAAAAGATCGTGATTTCTGCAATACCTGAGTGACTTGGGGAGTTGCTTTCTACAAATGATTCTGGTCAGTGAGTCACAATCTTGATTCCAAACCACCTGTATTAGGTCATATACTTCCCAAAACTAAGAGTGATT
>PVHT020000035.1:228700-245423 GCA_004024745.2 Catagonus wagneri | reverse complement strand
TTGTTGTTATTTTTGATTTTTAGGGTTTCATGGCATATGGAGGTTCCCAGGCTAGGGGTCCAATCAAAGCTACAGCTGCTGGCCTACACCACAGCCACAGCAACCCCAGATCTGAGCCAGATCTGTGACCTACACCACAGCTCATGGCAACACCCAATTCTTAACCCACTAAGCAAGGCCAGGGATCGAACCCGCAACCACATGGTTACTAGTCAGATTCATTTCCACTGCGCCATAACAAGAACTCCAAGAATTCCACTTTATATATATGTATTTAAAAGTAGATCAAGGTTCATCTCCTGATGCTTTCTGACCTCTCTTTGCCAAGAAATAATACCTATATATATATGAGTCGTGCTCCTCAGAAGTAACTCAACATAGTACACATAAATGAGGACATACATCAGGATCTGCCTTTAAAGGATGCAGATGCTATGGACTGCCTCTCCTCGGGTGGTTAAAGGTGAAAAGTTATCTGGTGTCACTAATATTATACCTGCATTTGATGATTTCTTCAACCATTTCAATTATTTTGAAGTGTGAGGAACAATTGTTACTGGATTTTTGAGCCCCCTGGCAATATATTTTAGTTGCAGGCATGCATAGAAATATGCGATAAGCATATTACAGGCCCATAGAAGGATATCTTAGATGATATAGAGAGAAGGTAAAATATAAACCTTGCCACTGTGGCCCCAAGTCCTTCTTAAGTGCTTATGATATGAGAGCAGAGGATTTATTACAGTTTGGGGTAATGATCTGTTAGGGATCATTGTTGATCATTATAATTCTAAAGTGAAAAATGTACTGCAATTCAAAAGATTTGTTTCCCTTTAGATCTCATTTGTAACTCTCCTATTTGTTACATAGAATTTCAATATATATTTGTGATATATACTGCTACAAATATGCTACAATATTGAAATAGGATTCTTTGGATAAAGTTTTCTTTGTTCCTCTCTACTGATAGTTTTAAAATATTCCTGAGGAGTAATGCGTAGATGGCACTATTTTAAGGGTATACCAGATGTTCTTCTCACCGAGTGTCTATAAATACATCTTTTTATCCTGTATTCAAACACTTTATTATGCTGGTAAAAATGAAGAAGAAAATTTGGAAAGTTCCTTTAGAGCAGAGGGAAGTAGACTGTGTTTCTTTGAGTTTAACATGTAACATTCAGTGATCCCTAAACTTTATTCTAATGACACCCTGCACTAAATAAGCAAGAGTTGCAAATGCTAAAATTGTTCACAGGTTGGAGGCTGTATTGCTTATTCATCCTTACTTATCATGGAGACAAAGTTTGTAAAATGGTTTTAGAAACCTCCTGTAATCCCCATGATGACTATGAGGTAGTGGGGGCAGGTACACCGTAGTACGTGACTGACCCAGTAGTTATACCTCCACTTTACTCCTGTCCACCAAATCTTTTCACTCCTATTTGAATGTTACTTGAACCACCGTCAATATACTTGATGTACTGGGCTTATGTACTACTCTAAAGAACTAAACATATGGTTAATTGAAATATACATTATATATAATTATAAATAGTATAATTTAAATGTAAGTTTTGCCTGAATGTGAATGGAGATCTTTTGTAAATTTGTAATTATAACCTAAATTTTTGATGTAAAATAACTTCCTTTAAACCAGTGTAGTCACATATAAATCTTATAAAATATGTATACGATCTGTGTTTAGAAAACTACCAATCACTAATGAAAAAAAAACAAAAATCTAAATAAAGGGGGAAATATTTCATATTCATGGTTTGAAAGACTTTGTAAATATGTCAAGTCTTTCTAACTTGATTTAGAAATCCAGTGCAATCTCCCCCAAATTATAGAAAACTGTCTATATGTATAAAATAAACTGATTCTAAAGTTTATATGAAAATACAATTGACATTGAATAACCATACTGAAAAGAGAGAAAAGAGTTGGAATATTCATGCTACCTAATTTTAAGGCTTACTATAAAACTACAGAAATCAAGACAGTATGGTGTTGAAAAGAGAGTAGGTACATAGATTTATAAACAACATAGAGAACCCAGAAATAGACTCACACAAATATACTGAATTAATATTTGACGAAGAAGCAAAAGCAATCCATGGAGAAGATATAGTCTTTGAAGAAATGGTGCTCAAACAATTGGATAGCATATGAAAAACAAACCAAAAAACTTTAGGTACAGATTTAATAACTATTCCCAACATAAAATCAAAATGAACCATAGGTCTAAAAGTAAAATTCAAACCTGTAAACCTTCTAGATGGAATTAACTACATGTCCTTGGGTTTGAGGATGAGGTTTTGGATACAGCCCGAAAGCAGCATCCATGAAAGAAAAATTTGATAAATTGGACTTTACCAAAATTAAATCCTTCTTTCTTGAAAGACAATGCTAAGTGAATTAAAATACAAGAGTCAGGTTGGGACAGAATATTTTCAAAACACACATAATAGAGGATATATACTCAAAATACTCAAAAAATCCTAGAAAACAATATGAAAACAAAAGAAATCTATTGATGGGACAAAGCGCTGGATAGCTCAGTACTGTATCTGATGGTTCCTTTGGCCACTTCAGTTCTTTTGGAGTATGGATAACAATTGTGTGAGTTTTTGAGCCCCTTGTCAAGATATAGAAGACACAGAGGTGGCAGATATGTATATGAAAAAGTAATCAGCATTACTCTCAGGAGGGAAATGTAAATTAAATGGGACATTACACACACCCACTAGAATGACTAAAATCCAAGACATCAACAGTGTCAAGTACTGTTGAGAATATAGAGCAAAAGAAACTCATTTATTGCTGATGAGATTCAAAATGATACATATACTTTGGAAAACACAGCCAAAAAAAAATAAGGTATCAATATTCATTAATTGTGACAAATGTTCCATAATAATATAAGAGTAAATAATAGGAGAAATGGGGTTTGAGGTACAGGGGGATACTATTTATTATGGTCATGATTTTTCTAAAAATCTAAAAGTTTTCATAGATTATTATTGAGGGAAAATGTAGTTATTAATACTATTTATACATACTAGAGAATTACTGATAAAAAGATACCTATACAAATTTATAATTCACTCAAGAAGAGTGATAAAAAACATTGTGATTTACATATGCTATTTACATTTTCACCTAGTGTTAGGTACAACAGCCTTTATGAACTTCTTATGACCTATATTACCATTTTTATAAATTTTATGTATGGTTTTATGTTCTCAGTGTGGTTATCTGCTAACAATTTATAATAAATTTAGAGTAATTATACCCGTGAATACTCCTTTTCCCCTGAAAGTAAGTAATGTTTGTATCTAATTAATATTTTTTTTACTTTGTCATGATCTTTAAAGATACATTATATGATTTTTTCAAGTAAATAAATAGTTATAGCTCAACAGTTTATCAAAAGAGGATGAGGAGACAAGGAGGCATGAATTAATCTCAAAGAGAAGACTTTTTAAATAAGTGTTAAGCAAGGCATTATAAAAAATAAATACTAAAACTGAGTGGTTAGTACTTACTTTGAGAGTATTTTTTCATTATAACTCATTCATCCACTTAATAAATACTTCTTGAGTGTGTTTTCTATGCCAGGCCCTATATCTGTATTATGCACTAGGAAACAGTCCCTAATAAAACAGACATACATACTTGCTTACATGCAGTTTGTATTGTGTGTGTGTGTGTGTGTGTGTGTGTGTGTGTGTGTGTGTGTGTGTGTTGCAGAATGGAACAAACAATATTTAAGTAAAAAATTAGGACACGATAAATATTTTAGAATACAATAAAGCAAGGAAGAGTGATAGAATATTGGTGGTTGCAATTTTATTTTTTATTCCTAAATTTTTTTCTCTTTTATTTTTTTAAGATTTTTATTTTTTCTATTATAGTTGATTTACAATGCTCTGTCAATTTCTGCTGTACAGCAAAGTGATGCAGTCATAATATATATATTTGGCATTCTTTTTCTTACATTATCCTCCATCATGTTCCATCAAATGTGACTAGGTAGTTACCCTGTGCTATACAGCAGGATCTCATTGCTTATTCACTCCAAATGCAATAGTTTGCATCTACTAATCCCAAACTTTTAAATAAAATAGTCAGGGAAGCCTTCATTGGCATAAAGACATGGGGTTATCTTAGCTGGAGAAGATCCAAGCAGAAGGAACAGAAATTTCAAAGGCCTTGAGGCTATAGGATGGATGGTGCATTGGAGAAACAGTGTGGCTAAAGAAGAGGAAGAATTTGCGATTGAGCTGGAGATATGATCAGAGAGATGATAGTGGTAATGGTATTGGGGAGAATACAGATTAAATAGGGAGAGCAGACCATTTCAATTGTAGTATTTATAAGATAGCTTTGAACAGGCAAGTAGCTGGGAAAGGATTGAAGTGTAAATATCACTAAGAAAGCTGTTGTAATAGTCTGGGAAAAATATGGTGGTGGCTTGGATGAGGATGTGGCAAGGGAGTGTGCTGGTAGTGGTCAGATATAGTCTATATTCTCATGACAGAACCAGTGTTCTTTTCTGATAAATTGGACATGGAGTGTGAGAGGAAGGATAATTCCCAAGCTTGAGAGTTCCATACTTGGAAGAGTGAGGTTTTCCATTACCTTAGGTCAAGAAGACTGTAGGTAGAACAGATGGAAGTGAGTCAGGGGTTCTGTTTTGGACATGCTCAGTTGTGATGTCTTTTCAGTACCCAAGTGGAGATGCCTAATGGGCAAATACATATATCTGCATTCAAGGGAGGTGACTTGTTACAAATAAATCTTTAGGAATTTTTAACATTCAGATGACATTTAAAGTTATACGTTTGCATGAGATCCTGTCAAATCTAAGTGTAGTTAGAACAAAATATGTAAGAGCTGACTATAGCTTTAAAAAGTCAGGTATATGAGGAGATGAAAGCAAGACTAATTGAAAAAAGAGTAACTAAGTGGACATGGAGAAAACCAAACTAAATGTTTTAAGGAGGGAGTGATCAGCTGTATTAAGGACTGTGAATAGATCAAGGAAGAGAAAAAATGAATTTGACAACATTAACAATGGTAAAAGTCATAATTGCAATAGCTCCTTTATTGTGTTGTATGTTATAGTTCACAAATCATTTAAAAATAGTTTTCCTCATTTTATTTTCACAGCAAGCCTAGACACTGTGAACCTTTTATTTTTTTTTTGTAGAGGAAACTGACAAAAAAATGAAATTACTTTCCAAAAATTATTTTGCTCCCAAATGACACAATCCAGGCTTAAACACGTTTATATTGTTTTAAATCTGGTAAGATAACATATTTTCTAATATATTTTATGACATATGGTTGGCACTCAGTAAATTATTCTTCAGACTTTTATCTTTTAAAGAATATTATTATTCTAACATCTATACCAAATATGACAAAGCATAAATACAATTATTTAATTAACATACCCATTACTTCTTAATCAGTTTTTACATGAAAGTAGGCTTATTTAAGGGAAACAAAATAAAGTAAGATATAATCCAGTACTTTAAAGGTATCATGTAAAAAAAAAAAAAAAGGTATCATGTCAGAGTAGAAGAAATAAGCAAACATTTACAGTACACTGTATTAAAGACTGAAATGGGGAAGGGTTATGGAAACACCAAGGAGAGTAAACTAATTAGCTCAAGTGGTTGTACTGAAGTCACACACTGTAGGAGAAAGTCAAAATGGTTGAAAACAGTATAAATACAGTGTTCTTCTCACTTTGAGCATTTTGGGCTGTTCAAGCCTTGAGGTAGTTATGGCTGCTCATATATCCATCAAAGGCTTTATCTGAGCACCAGAAACGCCAAGGTCAGGACAACAAGAAAGCAGCACACATCCAAGCAAACATCAGCATTGATGGATGACTTAATTATTTTGGTCCCCTGATGAATGAATAGTGTAGCCATTTCCAGGAGATATTTTGCAGTCTCCAAGTTGACAATTACTTAGTTAAGTGGGATATTACAACTGCGATCTGATAAGACAAAAACATTTCAAAAACTACAAAGCTTCAATGGTCTGCCCTTAGCAAGCTCTACTGTGGGCTTGACAATGTACTCGTGACATTACAAGACAGCAGTTTATAAATAGATGCCACTGGTATCCATTTGCATATGCTTTCAAAGACGTATTTGTCATTTGCTCTGGTAGATGTTTTGTCTGACAAGTTCAGCAGAGAGGATTGGCTGAGTGCCTAATTTAAAGCACACATGTACACCCCCCTGCCACACACACACACATACACATGTACATTAACATGGCTGTAATGCCATATTTCTATCAGACTGGTGAATCTAAAAAAAGTATTCAAACAACATAAAGGCTAGTTAACTTTTAATAAAAAAGCAAAAGCTTTGTCAAGAAATTGAGAAAGACTTAAACAATAACTCAGGCAAGGAGTAAGTATATGGTATATCTAGATAAGATTTTTATGTTTAATTTCAGTCCCACCATTTAAAGTATTTGCACAGCTGGAGTTCCCATTATGGTTCATCAATAACGAACCCGACTAGTATCAATGAGGATGCGAGTTCAATCCCTGGCCTCCCTCAGTGGGTTAAGGCTCTGGCGTTGCCATGAACTATGGTGTAGGTTGCAGATGCGGCTCAGACCCTGTGTTGCTGTGGCTGTGGTAGAGGTCGGCAGCTTTAGCTCCATTTGGACTCCTAGACTGAGAATTTCCATATGCCATAGGTAAGGCCCTAAAAAGACAAAATAAAATAAAATAAAATAAAATAAAATAAAATAAAATAAAATAAAATAATTTGCACAGTTTCAATTACTAGTCTTCAGTCTTTAAAATTTGTCTTTTTATATGGAGACAGAACTGTGAGATTTTCAAACATGTACATTTCTAAGTACAAACTTAGAAATAATTATTTTTGGTGGAAGCCAGAAGATACAGTTTATAGTGGATATTATGAATTTATATGGTCAATTAAATTAAAAAAGCCCACATTTCCAAAATGTGCTTATCCCCAAACCTCTCTCCCTCACGTTCACTCTAAACCCTTATGAATTTGGGAGCTTGCCACAAATGGATTCTGACCATGACCGTAGATATCAGCATCTAGATTGTAACTCACTAATTTAGTATCAGCTTCATGCTGGCTCACTCACCTATTCACATATGAACATTTTATTTTACTATAAAATCCCAATCCAACTCTTTTTCCTCTTTTAAAAAAGTGATTCCAATCCTATAGACAAATGAATAAAGTTCAAATCTTGACTTAAACCTTACAAGTTGTAATTTTCAGTACCATAGTTAAGTCTTAGTCTCTTTTTTTTAATCAAAATATATTTGGCATATAACATTGGTAAATTTAAGGCATGCAGCATGTCAAGCATGTTAATTTGATACATTTCTATATTTTAATGTGTTTTCCATTATAACAGTAATTAGTATCATTTCCTTTTAGGGGTTGGAATAATTAAGTTCTAGCTCATAGCAAGTTTGATGATTAGAAAACAATATTGTCTATACTCACTATATTGTGCATTAGGGCTCCAGGACTTATTTACTATTCATTGTAAGCTGGTACCCCTAACAATACCTATCTTACTCACCTCACAGCTTGGTAACCACAATTTTACTCTGTTTTTATGAGTTGGTCTTTTTAGATTACACTCATGAGTGATAGCATACAGTATTCGTCTTTCACCATCTGACTTAGCATAATGTCCACAAAATTCATCCATGTTGTCACAAATGGAAGAATGTCCTTTTTTGTCATTGCTAAATAATTATACCATGTCTTCTTTATTCATTCAACCATTGATGGGCAGTTAGGTTGTTTTTGCATATTAGGTATTGTGAATAATACTGCAATAAACTTGGATATCTTTGATATCTTGTTTTCATTTCCTCTGGGTTTAACCTAGAAGTTATATTGGTGGATCACACAGTAGATCTCTTTAAAATTGTTTGAGGAACCTCCACATTGTTTTCCATAGTGGCTAAACCAATTTACATTTCCATCAACAGTGTACAGTGGTTTTCTTTTCTCAGTATCCTTGCCAACATTTATCTCCTGTCTCCTTAACAATAACCATGCTAACAGGGATGAAGCAGCATCTCATTGTAGTTTTCTTTCAGATGTTCCTGATTATTAGTGAATTTTCGTATTTTTTTCATTCACCTATAGGGAATTTAGGTGTCTTCTTTGGAAAAAATATCTGTTTACTTCCTCTACCCATTATTTAATCAGATTGTTTTTGTTGTTATTGAGTCATATGAGTCCTTTATATATTTTAGATATTAACCCTTGATCTGATTTATGGGTTGCAAAATTTTCTCCCATTCAGTAAGTTGTCTTTGCATTTGCTAGTCGCTTTTTTTTTTTTGCTGTGAAGAAGCATTTAGGCTTTATATAGTTCTACTTGATGATTTTTGCTTTTGATTTTTGTGCTTTTGGTGTCATAACCAAAACAATAAAAAATTCCAAGACTAATATTGAATTTCTTCCCTCTTTTCTAGGAGTTTAATGATATTAGGTCTTATGTTTAAGTATTTGATGCATTTGGGGTTAGTTTTTAATGTGGTATAAGATAAGTATCCAATTTAATTGTTCTGCCTATTTTCCTCATTCCATTTGTTGAAGAGACTGTGCTTTCCCCAGTGTGTGTTCTTGGCTTGCTTACTTAACATTAGTTGACCATATATGCCAGTTTAATTCTGGGGTCTCTATTCTATATCAGTGGTCTATGTGTCTCTTCTTAAGTCAGTACCATACCATTTTAATTACTACAAGTTTGTAGTATAGTTTGAAATTAGGAAGTGTGATACTTCCAGCTTTGTTCTTCTTTCTCAGGCTTGCTTTGGCTATCTGAAGTTTTTATGGTTCTATATAAATTTCAGGTTTATATTTTTTTTTCTATTGTTGTAAAGAGTGCCATTGGAATTTGGGTAGAGGTTGTGTTGAATCTATAGATGGTTTGAGGTGGTATGGAAATTTTAATACTAATTTTTCTAATCCATTAACCCTGGACATCTTTCCATTTGTTGTGTCATCTTCAGCTTTATTCAACAAAGTCTTGTAGTTTAAGTTGCACAAGTCATTTACCTCCTTGTATTTCCTAAGTATTTTGTTGTTTATGATGCTGTTGTGAATGAAATGAAAAAGGTTTATTTCTTTTTTAGATGTCATTAAAGTGTATAGAAATGCAACTTATTTCTATATGTTAACTTTATATCCTGCAACTTTCCTGAAAATTTTAATGCAAATATTTTTTGGATGTAGTATGGGTTTTCTGTATGTAAAATTGTATCATTTTCAAATAACAATTTAACTTTTTTCAGTCAAATGCCTTTTATTTCTTAGTCTTGTCTACCTGCTCTAGCTAAGACTTCAAGTAGTGTACTGAATAAGGGTGGTGAGAGTAGACATCCTTGTCCCTGATCTTAGAGGAAAAAATTAAAACTTTTCACCATTTAGTATGTTAGCTGTGAATTTGTTGTATATAGCCACTAGTGTTTTGAGGTATGTTCTGTCCATGCCGGGTCTGTTGAGGGTTTTTATTATGAAAGAATATTTTAAGTTGTCAGATATCTTCTGCATTTATTGAGATAGTCATGTGATTTTTAAAAATCTTACTTTCAATTAATGTGATATATTTACAATATGTTGATTTGTAATATGTTGAAATATATTTGCATCTCATAGATAAATCACATTTCATCATGGTGTATAATCCTTTTAATGTATTATTAAGTTTGATTTGCTAATATTTTGTTAAGAATATTTGTATGTATATTCATCAGTGATATTGGTCTGTAGTTTTCTTTCCTTATAGTGTTCTTAACTGTAGTTGATATTAGTGTAATGCTAGCTTTATCAAATACTTTTGTCAGTGTTTTCTTGTCTTCAGTTTTTTGGAAGAGTTTAAGAAGTATCGGTGTTAATTTCTTCAAATGTTAATTAAAATTTGCTGTCTGGTCCTGGAGTTTCTGTGTTGGGAGGTTTTTGATTACTGATTCATCTCTTTTCTTATTATTGATCTATTCAGGTTTTCTACTTCTTCCTAATTTAATCTTCTTAGGTTTTGTTTTTCTAGGAATTTATCCATTTGTTGGCATATACTTACTCATAGTAGTCTCTTATCATTCTATATATTTCTATAGTATTAGTTGTAATGCCTTCATTTTCATTTCTAAGTTTATTTATTTGAGATTTTTCTTTTAGTCTAGCTAAAGGTTTGTCAATTTTGTTTCACTTTCCAAAAAAGCAGCTCTTAGTTTTCTAGTCTTTATTTCATTTAAATCTGCTCAGATCTTTATTATTTCTTTCTTTGGCTAACCTTGGGAATAATTTGTTCTTTTTCTAGTTCTCTGAGGTGTAAAATTAGTTTTTTTATTTGAGATCTTTCTGATTTCTTAATATATGCATTTTTCCCTATAAATTTTTTTTTCAAAATTGTTTTTGTAGCATCCCATAAAATTTGGTGTCTTGTTTTCCATTTTAATTTGTTTCAATGTAGTTTTTAAATTTCTTTTTAATTTCTTCTTTCATCCGTTGGTTATTCAGGAACGCGTTATTTTGTTTTCACTTATTTGTATATTTTCCTGCTTTCCTCTTGTTGTTGATTTCTAGTTTTTTAGCACCGGGCTCAGAAAAAATTATTTGGTATGATTTCAGTCTTCTTAAATTTGCTAAGACTTGGTCTATCATATGATCTATCCTGGAGAATGTACTTTGTGTTCTTGAGAAGAATGTGTATTATGCTACTGTTAGATAAAATGTTTTTTATGTGTCTGTTAAGGCTATTTCATCTAAAGTCTGGTTTAATTTCAGTGTTTCCGTGTTGATTTTCTGTCTGGATGATCTATCTATTGCTGACAGTGGGATATTGAAGTCTCTACTATTATTGTATTATTGTCCTTTCCTCTCTTCATATCTGTTAGTGATTGCTTATATATTTATGTTCTCCAATGTTGGGTGTATATTTATCTATGTTGCTTATCTTCTTGAATAATTGACCGCCTTATCATTATATAATGCTCTTCATTCTCTCTTGCTACCTATTTATTTTGCCTTAAAATTTGTTCTGCCTTATATAAATATGGCTAATCCCACTTTCTTCTAGTTTCTCTACCTGCATGGAATTATCTTATTCCTTCACTTCATTTTTGAGCCTACATGTCTTTAGAGCTGAAATATGTCTCTTGATCAAAGCCTATAGGTGGTTTTGTTTTGTTAAACACCCGACCACTCTGAGCCTTCTGATTGTTGAATTCAACCCATTCACATTTAGAGTAATTATTGATACAGAAGGACTTACTACTATCATCTTATCATTTGCTTTCTGGTTATTTTCTCTTTCTGTTGTTATTTTTTCCTTCTGCTTCTGCCTACCTCTGTGAATTGATGGGTTTCCCATAGTTATACGCTCTGACTATTTTTTCCCAAGTTTTGTGAATTTACTATAGATTTTTGCTTTGTAGTTACCATGAAGCTTACATAAAATAGCTCACATATAAAACAGTTCATTTTAGGCTGATAGCAACTTTACCTTCATGTGACTATGAAAGCTCACCCTTTTCTCCTCCTCTTTTATATTTTTGATGCCACAGTTTAACTCTTTTTTATGCTGTGTATTTGTCAGCAAATTATAGTCAGTATAGTTAATTGTAATGTTCGTTTCCTTTTACCTTTATACTATAGTTAAGTGGATAACACACGACCCTAATACAATTTTCTAATTCTGACTGTATGTTTTCACCTTTACCAGAGTGTTGTGTACTTTCATATGTCTTCATGTTGCTTATTAGCATCTTTTCCTTTCAATCTGAAGTCTTTTAAGTATTTCTTGTGAGGCAGGTCTAATGTGAACTACCTCAATGTCCGTTTGGCTGGAAAAGTCTTTATTAATCCTTTATATCTGAAGGATAGCATGCTAGAAAAAGTATTATTGGCTGGAAATTTTTACCTTTTTATACTTTTAATATGTCATTCTACTCTCTGCTGGCCTGTAGATATTTTGCTAAGAGATCTGCTGATAGCCTCAGGTAGGTTCCTTTGTAGGTAACTTTTTCTTTGGCTGCCCTTAAGATTCTTTCTTTGATTTTTGAAAGTTTCATGGTAATGTGTCTTGAAGAAAGTCTTTTTGCACTGAGATAAAAGGGTGTTCTCTTAGTTTTGTGGACTTGTATGTCCCGTTCCTTCCTCAGGTTTGGGAACTTGTCAGCTATTACTTCTTTAAATAAACTTTTCACCCCCTTCTTCTCTTCTCTTCTCCTTTTGGAACACTAATTATTCTAATACTTACCTTTCTGAATGAATCTGAGAGATCTCGTAGGACTTTTTCAATTTATAAAAAATTTGGTTCACACTCCTATTCTTGCTGAATTATTTCTATATCCCTATCTTCCAGTCATTTATTCCTTCTTCCATCTTATCTGCCTTGTTAATGATTCTCTCTGTTGCATTCTTCATCTCATTCATTGAGTCTTTCAGCTCCATATTTTCTGTTTATTTTATTTTTTATTAATTTCAGTCTTTGTTTCAAAATTCCTTCTGTTCATCAATTTTATTTTGAGTTTATTATCTTTCTGAGTTCTTTTATAACTTGTTAAATGTCTTCATAACAGCTAATCTGAATTTTTTTAATTGGTTAGATTGCAGTATTCCATGGTTTTGAGTTTGGTTGCTGGAAAAGTATCATTTTCTTTTTGTGATATTGTATTATTTTGGTTTTCATTATGTTTATAAGTATGTTCTTTTGCTTTCCCATGTTGTTAGGATGGATCTTTGCTAGATTGCAAGCCAGAGGAAGGGCAGTCCCTTAGACCAGGAGACCCTCCTAATACAGCAGTATGGGCCACTGCTCAGAAGCGGATGATAATAAAAGGGACTCCAGGGTAAGAGGAGAATTCTAAAGGAATTTACTTAGTCAAGTGAGGTTGCTGAACAGGCTGAGGAACCTCTCTGACTGCTATTATAATCCACAAGAATTTAAATTCTGTATGTGTGAATAAATGATAAAAAGGAGACTGAAATAGGGCAACATTAAATAGGTACAAATTTAATAGCCTCCAGACTTTCTCTTTCAGTTTTTGATTCCCTCCCCCTACCCCAGGACAAAAAAATATCTAGGATAATTAGATCCTAATCAACTTAAAATCCCTAAGTAATTCTGCCTTATGGACTGCTTATACTTGTTTTATAAATGAACAAGTGACAATGAGAGTGCTACCAAGTCCTCTTGACTTCAAGTTTATCTTAACTGTATACTGTGCAATATCGCCTCACTTACCCAGATTTCAAAAGACCTATACCTCAGAATGTCCTTGATGTGTGTGCTTTGGGTTATAATGACGGGTTGAGATATGAATGATTATAACCTAATATGTGGGGATAAGCCATGTTTCTAAGAAGCTATAGACCTCTACACATTCTGACTTCATTCTATTTTTCCAGTTTTTATCTATTTCATCCCCTTAATTCTCCAAAAAACAAAATATGTATGTTTATATTTTCTCATTTCTTTTCTTTGCTAATTCTGCTCTTTTCTTATTCCATATTTCCCTATAGCCATTCCCCTACATTCTTTTGAATAAAACCTATACTAGCACTCTTTTCCTGATCCACTCATTTTTTTTCTACAATTGGTCTGTATTTATCTGTTCTATGGAGTCCTGAAAGCCAGAAAAATATGAAAGACTCCATACTTGGAAAAAACACATTCTATGAAAGAAGAGGGTGCAGTATGGTGCCACCATGAAGAAAATCCCTAGAAAGTAGATTAAAAGTAGAGAATCAGTAAGACAAGATAATGTTTTAGAGAAGTAGTACAGGTGGCTCAGTATCTTATCATAGTAGTTATAGAGTGAGACATCAGAGGAAAATGAATGATATAATAGTATGAATAAATATAAGATTGACACAGTGAAGGATATCAGTCTCAGGACTGGTCAGGGAATTATTTAGATGCATTCAGTCTGAAGAAAATAAATGTACACACAGACACACAGACATACACACATTAACATATATTGCACTAAGTTCCATAATTATAAAATTTCTAAACACTAAGGATAAATTAATAACTAGGTGACCCTAAAAACTTAAAAAATAATAAAAAAGAAGAATCTCAATGTCAGAAACTTCTCAACAGCAGAAATAGGAACAGGAAGAAAAAAAATCTTGAAATTCTGAGAGAAAACAATTTAGGTAACAATATTCTATACCTATTGAAAGTAAAAATCAAGTCAGGAGGAAATGTAAAAGTGTTTCTAAATGTTTGAAGACTCCAACTATGTGCCCTTAGGAAAGGGTATATATGCTATATATACTGGAGATGGACTCCATTAAATGGAGAGGCTATGCTATGAAGCAGGACTGTAGATGATCTTCAGAGGCTATATACCATATGTGGAGGAGGCTGCTTGTTGAGCTTAGGATGGTCAGATTATCTCCACAGTCTCTTCTGCTATAATATTACCCAATTCTGAATTTATTCATAGCAAGATATAATTCCCCACTTTTATCATATTGATGAATCATTAGGTTTTATTTTTCAGAATCAATACATACCTCCGGAAGTAATTATGTTATCCATCAGTTTTCAAGAAACACTTTTTGATAGATGATTCTCTCAGATAATTTATCACATATAATTTATTGACAGGTACAAAGTAAATATTTTCTCTTGATAATGTTGTTACAGCAATATTAAAGTAGGTGGTGGATCAAAGAGAGAATGTACAATATGAATAAAAGCCATCTGGGACCTTCTAGCTTTCAGATTCTCTAAGTAATTAAATAGATGCAAATGCATTCATAATGAGGAAAATGAATTGTTTTCATCACAATAAAAAACTGATATGTTGAAAGACATGATACATTATCTCATAAGCTCTTCTTATGAATGATATGAGTTTTTATGAGTAATATTAATAAAGACAACATACTTTTCTGGTTAAATACTTTGTGTATTCTTTATTTTACTTTCATTGTACAAAGAAATATATTTTATAAAGTTTTATCTCAATGCATTTTATGATCATAGTATGAAATAATCCTTTTCCATTGGATCTCCTTTTTGTGTCTTTGTATGTTTAACATGATCAGTTTTCTTAATTGCTTTTGATTCTATACCTTTGATGTGTTTGAAATAACTCAGCACATTGCTCTCTCTTTTAGCTTTTCTGTTTCTTACACACACACACACACACACACACACACACTCCCAATATTTTGACTGTATTTAATATCTTCCCTACATTATGAAGGCTGCCACATAAACAATTTTATTCATAATAGTTTTACATCTTATTGGCATTTGTTATCATTAATATGACAAAAACCTCATTAGCAGAGATCTTACTAGCATTTTGTCATGGAAAATAGTTTTTTCATTTTATATTAGCACCATCAAATGATATAACAAATGACTACTTAAAATCTTTGCAACTCCTTCATTGAGCAATGGAATACATTCAGCAACAGTAGTAGGAAGCTATTGTAAATGTTGTATTTGTCTTTGTTACAAGAAATTTGGTATGTAAGAGCAGTAACAGTTACAGCAATAGGAATCTAACACAACTAACAAGTTGTATGCTTGATATTCTATGTTCATCAGTTTGAGAAAGACCTATCTTGGACTCTAATAGTTTGTTCCTAGATGAAATAAGACCAAAGATCTTAAAAAGGCTGCCTCTGTTTCTACTGCACCACTGACAAAAACAGAGAGCAAAATGCATTTCCACCAGTCTGTGTTGTCTAGACTAGTGATATTAAGGAGGGGATCAAAGGAAAAAGAGCTCCATGCTTAGGGAATGGACCCCAGTTTCATTAATATAAATCACCCATTTATAGAAGCGACATCTATATGAATTATTTTGTTATCCCATGTCATCAGGAGGCACAGTTGTTCTTAGATAACCAAAATTAAAAGAGAATAACAACACAATTTAAAAACAGAGAAGGGGAGTTCCCGTCATGGCTCAGTGGAAATTAATCTGACTAGTATCCATGAGGATGCAGGTTCGATCCCTGGCCTCACTCAGTGGGGTAAGGATCCAGCGTTGCTATGAGTTGCAGTGTAGGTTGCTGATATGGCCCAGATCCCTCATTGCTTGTGGTTGTGATGTAGATCGGCAGCTACAACTCTGATTCGACCCCTAAACTGGGAACTTCCATA
This sequence comes from Catagonus wagneri, assembly GCA_004024745.2. Lineage (NCBI taxonomy): Eukaryota > Metazoa > Chordata > Mammalia > Artiodactyla > Tayassuidae > Catagonus > Catagonus wagneri. The sequence goes on along the minus strand of PVHT020000035.1, from coordinate 229,238 downwards.
TGCTGTGGGTGTGGCCCTAAAATACAAAAAACAAACAAACAAAACAGAAAAGGTATGAGAAGGGCATAAAAATGCATCATAAGATTAAAAACAAGCAAGCTTTGGAGTCAAATATACCTAGACTCAATTCCCATGTTGGCCATTTAATTTCATCATGATGTTGTTTATTCTTTCTTCATCTATGAAATGTAGATGATATTAATTCTTCAGAATCATTGTTAGAATTACATTAAATTGTAAATGTAACACCATCCATTTATTGCCTGGTATACAGTAAGTTCTGTATGTTGATTGCTATATCAAAATATTTGAGGGCTGAAATGTTTCCTAGAGATCCTCTAGTTTTAGGTTCTAAGCTCCCACCAGGTGCTTTATTCCTTTGGTCATTTACTTAGTAACAGATGCCTATTGGGGAAAAAAAAACAGTTTTCAGAATTCTTTTTTTTTCTTTTTCTTTTCTTTCTTTCTTTTTTTTTATTTTAGGGCTGTTAATTAGTCCAATATTGGAAGACAGATTTGAAAGTTTTTTTTTTTTTTT
>PVHT020000035.1:199974-225666 GCA_004024745.2 Catagonus wagneri | reverse complement strand
TCAACATCTGTGCATTTCACTGCACACAAAATTTAGGTTAATTTTGTGTGCAGTGAAATGCACAGATGTTGAAAAAAAAAAGGGACCTAAGGTTGTGACTTATCTTGATTGTAAATCAGATGTTAAGCTCAATCTAGTATTCAGGACTGGAATAGCTGCTAACCTTATGTAGTCCAATCAGGACTGGAAATGGGTAACAAAAGATAATGGGTTTAAGGTGGAGAGAAAGAAAACCAAAAATGTTTGTTTTAGGTTTGCAGAAGTCACTCTTTGGCATTGCATACTGTTCTGTTTGAAAAGAAAATGCCTTCAATTTTAATTTTTGTCTTTTAGGATTTTTTGGTACTTATTAAAACTGATTAAGCATATTCCTGCTTATGGTTTCCAAATTTCTAGAATGTTTACACCATAGAAAATTCTAGAATGTTGACAATCCCTTGGTATTAATTTGGGTGATTTAAAACTTAGGTACATGCTCTTAGCCATTACGTATGTTATATTTTCATGCTGCTCTAAGGGGGAATATTGGAATATGGAGTTGAAAGTTTTTTTTTTTTTTTTTTTAATTTTGCTCTTCATTCCCATTGTGTGTAAGTATTCTGTGGTCCCTAGTCTAGAAATCTATTTTAGGCTCCAACTGAAGATTTGGCCCAAGGATGCATTACACATTCTCTGAACACAGAGAGCCTAGGGATTCCTGAGGCCTGAAATGACGAAGAATACTATGTTGGAGTAAAAGCAAGAATTCGTGGATAGAAACACATAGAGGAGAAAACTTATTTGTTCAAAATGAAGGTTAAGAGCAAATCCTTGGAATAAGAAAGAGTCTAGTTCATATGAAGCATTAAATAAAGTGATGAATGTCATGCAAAACATAATTGAAATTGTAAGTTGGATAACTTTTACAAGTTAGGTTTGGGGAATGGATATATTAGTCAGGATTCTCCAGATAAATGGGGGTTCTTTAGACAAATTGTACATAGAGCTATTGGTTTCCTAATGATTCCACTTAACTATCATCTACCTATCTCCAGTAAGAGAAAGAAGAAAGGGGGAGAGAGAGAGCTGGAGAGAGAGAGAGAGATCCTATATCTCTGGAAAATTTTGACTAATACTATAGACAGATTCAGTAGATTCCATAGATAGATGGATATCATGACAAAATGATTGAATCAAGTGATCATGGAGGCTAAGTCCCATGATTTGCCATTGGCAAGCTGGAAATCCACAAAAACTAGTGGTGCAATTTAGTCCAAGCCCAAGGCCCCAAGAACTAAAGCAGTTAGTGTTATAATTCCCTGTCCAAGGGCAGGAGAAGACCAGTGTCAGCTTAAGTAGGCAGATGGGAAAAGAGACGGCAATTTCCTCCTTCCTCCACCTTTTGTTCCACGTAGGCCCTCAATGGATAGGATGATGCCCATTCACAGCGAGGAGGGCAATGTATTTTACTGTGTCCACTGATTCAAATGCTGATCTCATCTAGAAAGTCACTGAAGACATACCCAGAAATAATGTTTAATACCAACAACCTACACAGACAAGTTGATTTATAAAATTAACCATTGTGACAGAGTTCCATTCTATTAAAATGTTTTGGAGCTCAGAGGAACAGCATGATGCTCTAGAAAAGTGGATGTGATTTCACAGAGTGTAACTGAAGTATCTGTTGACTAGTTAATATTGATTATGTTTCATCCCTACAGGGTCTGTTTTTCTTCTTATAGGAGATATGTTCTGTGCGTAATACTCAAGTTCATGATTTAGGGAAAGGGAATATTCATTTTTTTTCCCCCATGAGTGCAAGAGACTATAGAAAGACAGGTGTACCCCCTAATCAAAGATGGATGGCACATATGAAAATATGAACAAATTGAATTTGAGCTCAGAATCATCTTCATGCAGATTGTCACACCCCATTTAAATTAGATACTACAGCAGTTGGGATAAAATATAAGCAAATATCACTTCTAGCTAGGTAGGGTAACATTTTGAAGTTACCCAAATATCAAGTATTGCTTTGATTGCCTTTTTAACGTATGTTCACTTAAATTACAAAACACTGCACGGAATTTGGTAATTGTGTAAGGGTTGCATGAAAACTAATATGGTATGCAAATATAAATGTCGTATATTCTCATTAGCCATGTGTGATTCTTTATTACAGTAAACCCCAAATCTAATTTGGAGCTTTTACATAATATATATGCATTCGTGGATAAAAGATCTGCATTGTAATTTATAAAACTTAATTTAATTAAGACTTAATTAAGTCATCCATCTGATAACATTCATGCAGATTTATACATATCCAACTACTATCAAAGCTGATGGGACTAATAAGCTGTTTTACCCTGGTTTCCAATATTTTAGCACTCAGAATATAATTTTGATATGTAATTGTGAAGATAAATAGTGATGCACCAGAGCATAGTAGGAAAAACTCCTTAATCCCTCTTTCCAATTCTCAGGGTTGTTTAAATCTCACATCTTCTGAGATTATCCTTAAAGACAGTACTATTAAGTTTCAGTATAAATTTCCAGTTGAAAACACACTTACCTCCTATTAATACTGTAAGGAAGATACAGATAATTACACTCAATTTAGAGATGAAGAACTTAGAAAACTGAGACTCATTTCTCCTGAAAGCATGCAATTGCTAAGTTGAGAAGCTAGGCTCAGATTCTAGTCTTTACTGATTTCCATCTTCTTTAAATGCCCAGGGCACATTCTGTGCCACTCATGCCACCTTTTGATGCTATGATACCTTAGAATGATAAAATAATATCCTAGGGCTGAGTCACATATACTTTATGGAATCAAAATTACTGGAAAAAATCACCTCTTTGCTATCTACTCTTACACCCTTACTCTGAAATTTCATTGAGCTTATATGACATAAGATTAAATATTATAACTATTTTACATACATTGTCCACATGCAATCTTTATAACAATCGTGTGAGGTAGAAATTATGTTTTTAATCCCATTTTTTTTTCAAATGAGAACATTTTAAAATTTCCCAAGGTTATACAATTAGTAGGTGGTAGAATTAAGATTCAGATGCTTCTGTGTTGACTCATTTGCCCCAAAGTATTTGTAACACTTGCAATATAGGGAGAAATTTGAAATGCATCTAGACTAATCTGTGACATTCAGTATAATTAAAGGAATATAAAAATAGGATATGTAATTGAAAGGGTTTAATAATCATCGTGCTTGGTTTTCATGTGTATTTCACATTAATGTACTCTCTTTCCAACATTGCACTGTTTAATAGAACATTGCTTTAAAAGTGTTGTTTGTTGATTAAAATGATTTAATGAGGGTAATGCATAAACATGAATGTTTCCATTCCAAATCTGATATTATATAATGGGCTAAAAATAAATTGACTTTTGTTTAAAGCAGAATTTGTGCTTGATAGTTAGGCAGTGTTCTCATTTCTTAGAACATTATGAAGGTGGGAATTCAATAGAAATAACTGGACAGTATTCCACAAAAGCATGCCTTCATACACCAGAGGCATGAAACTCAGAGATAAGTGTTCCAAATTTCAAGCCAATTGCTCTAAAGCCTTCCAAAACGTCAGTGTGTAAAAGCCGGTCATTTGCATTGAACCACTGCCAACATAATCAGAGTAAAACATATTTCTTGTTGAAATGTAAATGATTGGCCCCTAAACTCTTTCATAATATATTTTGCATTATAGGGGATTTGACGTCACTGTTTGACCTGTGCTAAAAATAAAAACCATGGACACTGGTTGACCTCAGTTTATTGCCTGGAAAATCTCTTCTGTGAGGGAGAAATGACCTTAGACTTGGAAGTTTCAAATTTCTAGGTCTGGTCGGTATAGGATAAAACTAACCTTGTAAATTGAAAACTAAATATGTACACTAAATATGTATGGTATACACATCTACATGACAAGGATATTTTATACAGAAGTAATATTGTATTACAAATTGTTTGCATTGAATGGTTCACTTTATAGTAAATAGATAATTAAATATGTTAACTTATTTTAGATAAATGTTAATTATTTCCTTTAATTCCAAGAGATTAAAGAATGGGAATATGATTTATGCTTTCAAGAAATAAGAATGGTTTATAGATAATTAAGGGTATTAGTTTTTTGTACTTCTCCCAAATGCTCTCAACTCACTTGATAATTCCCTTGGAGAAGCCTATTCCAATTGGTTTAATTCCGTGGTGCTGAATTGCCCATATTAACTATTGCATAGTAACTATCTTAATACACTATGAATATAAACTCTCCCTTCTTTCTTTCATACAGTCAGGATCAAGCCTTTTATCTGCATAGGAAGAGAGTCAGTTATCTTCTGGCTTTTCACTCATTAAAAAGGAGTAAAAAAATATGAATTCTGCATAAATGATAAGTGGCTTGGCTGGTTCTGAAACTCCTTTTGTCTCTCTAGTCATTGAAATAGTCAGAGGGGGGCTAAGTCTCTAAATTCAAGTTTAGGCTTAAGAGATAAAATGAAGTCTCACAGGTCTAGGTAACCTCTCTAACCTTGAAAATTAAATAACATTTGGTGTATAAACACAGATAAAATAATGATTTTTTCACCTTTATCATGTCTCTCACGCATTAACTTCTTGCATGAAATAAATAAAAAAGGTAGTTGAGTTAAGGTAGGGTGTGTGCATTCCTGGACTCGATTTCATCTAATAACTCCTTACTCTTATGATTATTTGTAATCTTGTCTGCAATCTTCTTGCTATTAATAGCATTCCACTGAGCACTGTGGGAGATGAAGACATACTCAATTCAGTCATTCCTAAGCTTTATTTTTTCTCACTCTTGTTCATGTATATAATAATCCATGGGATAACCAGATTTTGATATCTAGCATGGGTATTGGCAAGGTGTATTAAATACAGTTTACTCCATTTTCACAAATAATCACAACCCACCAGTGTGTTGAGACTCTGTGTTGCAAATGGGTGAACTGTGCCAGTAGTTTGGACACTAGTGGGACATCTGAGCAGGAAAGGTGCAAGATCCAAACTAGAATTCAGTCTTATTCATGCAAATAATCTCATAAAGTAACACAAACTAATTCTCCAATAAGTGGGCATTTGCATTTACGTCAACCGCTTAATCTCTCCAGAAGTAAATTTCTTCATTGGTGTTACAAGATTTTTAGATTAGCAGATAAGTAGCAGCTCTTCTAGCCTACTATATCACGAAACTAAACTTAAACTCCTTAAGGTGAATACTAACTTTTATCACTCCTCCTGCACTATGGGTACTCTAGAGTAAATGAGAAGTTAGTAGAAATTTAGAATTAAGGAAAGGATCAAAAAAGAATCACTCCAAAGGATCTTTGAACTGATGGCTGGATTAGAGTCCAGCCACCTTAAGTACATGCCAAACCCCAGTTTAGGATGCAGTTAAAGAATTATCAGAGCAGACAGAGAATTTCTAGGTAGAACATAGGAGAGAATGTTCAAAAATGTATTTGGAAGCCCTAAATTGCTATTGTCCATTTCTGCACTGTTACTCTTTTAATAGCAGAGGTCAACCTGTGCCCTGGGTACTACATTAAAAGGACTTAGCTTCAAGAAACTCAAAATGTTAGTCTTTTTATTTCTATTTTCACTGACTTTCTTCTATGACATAAGTAGAAGAAAAGGTTTCCTTAACAAAACTCCTTTAAGAGGCTAATTGGTACATTTGACATGCTTGAAATCCTACCTAGGCAGTTGATTCCCTCAGCTTGAGACTGATTTCTGGAAAACCGTAATCCCCTGTGGGAGAAGTATGGCTTTAGTTGGAATGTTTTTGATAATAGGTTTTTATATGGAGCCTCCATGAAATCCGGAGCCCCCAAAGCAGGAATAAAAATATCAGGAAAGGAGAACCATGGGTCAGAGCCATCCAATTTGGATTTCCCTGTCAGAAATCTCTTCTTAATTATCTCCTTAACAATGAATGCAACTGTACATAAGCATCACCTTCATTCATCACACTCCTTAAAAAGCATTTTAATTTTTTTCCCCAAAGAAAAATTACAGTCTCAGTGTCAGCTCACTAAATGGTATGCATGGCTATAAAGCCATCTTATATGACAAGGATAAATCTTTCAAGCAAAACCTGCTTCTCATTTGAGATAGGGTTACAGCTGCGATAACATTTACAGGATTTAAGAGTTGAACTGTGGGGGAAAAAGACTTCTCAAGGGATGAATTTTGGCTCTATATTGGCCCAAACTAAATATCCTAAGACCCAGTGGGGGATGTGACTCCACCTGTTATTTGCTCTAAGTTTCAAAAAAAGGTAAAACAGGGAAAGTGAGTTTGTTATTAATGTGAAAATATGTGTGGTGAGTGTGGAGGAGGGGAGAGAATTTATCAAATTGGTAACTATTTATATTTTTTCTTTATATTCTAAGCATAGCCGGTCAATCAGTTAAAAGTTAAGTATCAGGTCGTTCAAGGTCTCTAGCACAGTTTCTCCCAATTGTATTTCTGCTGTAACATATGTGACAGTAACACATATGTGCTTGAGAAATCCATGGCAGAAAAGGTTACATAGTGGTTTAAATGAGAGAACTGTGTGCTATATAAAACTGAGGATGAGCTATCTATATTTTGCCCTCATGTAGCAGATTTTCAGTGTTGTGTGTGGAGGGGCATGGTTGCTTATCACCCATACCACAAATGGTAGAGGCTTCGTGAATACTTACTGGATCAATTAGTGGATGGATGTCTGTGGTGGTACAAACTGCAGCAGAATATCAATACCCTCATAGAACGTGGATTTGTGGGGCAAGCTGTGGAGAAAGGAATACTAAAGAAGAGAAGATTTATATTTCAAGGAAAGAAAGATTCCTATAAATTTAGAGCCTTTGTGTTCAAGATTATTATCATTTGTTCTTACCGCGTAAGAATTTATAAAATTTACTGAATACTTAATAGACTACAATATATGCCATATGTAAGCAACACAAAAACAAATATGATACAGCGCTGTCTTTAAGAGTTCTCATTCCCTTGGGAGTAGTTGGCATGTAATCAAGGTGTTACTTAATACAGTGGCTCCTTTTCTGAAAAGACGTAGTATGGAGTGTGGCAGCGAAATTGTAAAATTAGAATATCAGTTCTCTATCATTTTATACTATCATAACTGGATAGGGACGCTGTTACCTTTGCATTTCTCCCTAGTTCTATAATCCTATGATAACTATATACCAAAGACAAACAGATTTTGATAACTATATTTGTAAACTTAATTGTGGTTATATGCAGAGACTGATTATGCTACTTTCTTCAGAATTCTTTCAGGACAATAAAACTTGATATGATTTTGTCACTTGTATAAACTGAGTTCTTTACTCGTTGACTGAGATTTAAAAACACTTCTAGGAACCAGACAGGTTTCATATCCTCACTCAATAGATGATGTCCTTTTCTGAACTCTGAGTGGCATGATTTTTTTTTCCTATGACCCAAGATGAATTTTTGAATGTTAGTGTGGCATTTAACATTTGGGAACCATATCTGATGACTCTTATTAGACCTTTACAAGTATACTTACAGGGGTCTTTTTCAAAGGAGAGCCTTAGGTATTTGGTATTAGGCAAGGAGGAAGCATGAACTCTTGAAAAAGAGGGAGTGGTGAAATCAAAGGTATTAAATTGAATGGGATGAGGAAAATAATACAGTAAAAATGGCTTATTATGTTAGTAACCTTGTACTAAGAAGGGCCAGCTCTGTTGGAGTACTTGGTGGAAGCACTACAGAAATTGCTGAAATGGAAGAAATCAAGAGTTTTTTAAATGTGAGGGTTTTGATCTAAAAGCTTGTTTTCCTTATTGTTGTTCTTCACAAACAATTTCCCAAAGTGAAAGAACTAGAAAAAGTAACACCATATTCCCTCAGTCTGTTTTTTATGTACATTTATGGTATGACTATTTACAAAGGAGTAACAAAAGCTTCTGCAAACTCTATTCTTCCTAAATAACCACATTTCCACAGTCATTATTTAAAAATACTGAATAGATTTTTTTAAATGGATTCTATTTATTCCTTCCCATAGGAGGTATCATTTACGTCAGATGTGGGGATTCAGCAGGATATAAATGGGTCAAAAAGAAAAGACCAGGAATTGAATTAAAAACCACCCAAGAGGTAGAAAAAAATGCCGTGGGTATTGACAGAGTTACAGGTGTGGAAAGTGATATTTACTCAGTCTGATTGGTAACCATGGTGTGTCAGGATTTCTGTATTCTCTGGCTATTGCCCAGAAAAAAATGCTATCAATTGGGAGTCCAAAATGAAATTCTACTTTATGTACCAAAACTGATTAGGAACCCAGAGTGCATATGATAGTAAATGTTCAGGAGGTCTAGGAGGTGGTATAAATGGTAATAGGGCTCCTGTTACTATGGTGTTCAGGGTCAGACTTCACTATCTGCAACTGGAATTGGTAAAATTATGGTATGATTTATTTCTAGGTGGGAGCAGAAATTTAAGCCCATAACCAAAAGAGAAATTTAGAAGCAATGACAAAGGCTTTGTTGGAGGAATGAGATGCACACAAAATATTAAATAATGATAACGCCCTCAAAAATTCAAGAGATGGCAGAAGGAGAAATGTGACTGGGTTCTAAAAGAGATGGGCAATCTTCAATGGTAAAGGATTGTTTATAGCTACTATTGTTGATGGTATAAATTTGAACTTTACTTTCCCTATAAACCTTTAATTCTAACATTAATAGCAAGATCTGTGGAAGAACTTAGAGAGATTCTGTGGGGTCACATTGGAAGTGACCTACTCTACTTGCACTTCAGATGATGTGTTATTTATGTATCTCAAAAAATACTTGAGATTTCTGAAATGAGATCTATTCACGATGAAAGTACTTAAGAGATTTCTGAAATGATGGTATCTATTCAAGATGAAACAAGATATACATGTATGTAGTTGTGAATGGGAACATAGGTTTGGTGGAGTGGGGTCTTCTGTTGACTCTGGTAAGGGAGGAACAAGAGAAGAAAGGAGTGAATTATGGCACTTTTGTAAAACTATGTGAAAGAGCCAGGATCCTATAAATACTGGAAACCCAGAAAGATCTTTAAGCTTGTAACAGATATGATTGGAAGCACATGAAAAGATGCTCAAGATCATTAATTATTAGAGAAATGCAAATCAAAACTACAGTGTGGTATCACCTCATACCAGTCAGAATAGAAAACAAGTCTACATATAAGAAAAGCTGAAAAGGATGGGGAGAAGAGAACCCACCTAGACTGTTGGTGGGCATGTAAATTGGTACAACCACTATGGGAGAGAGTATGGACATTCCTCAGAAAACTAAATATAGAACTACCATATGATCCAGCAGTCCCACTCCTGGGTGTATATTCAGATAACACCATAATTCTAAAAGATACATGCACTCCTGTGTTCATAGCAGCACTATTCACAATAGCCAAGACATGCAGTCATTGTAAATGATTCATGAAATTGACAGATGAATGGATAAAGAAGATGTGTTACATATGTACACAATGGAATACTTCTTAGCCATAAAAATGAAATAATGCCACTTGCAGCAACATACATACAATTAGAGATTCTCATACTAAGTAAAGTAAGTCAAAAGAGAAAGACATACCATATGATGTCACTTATACATGAAATCTAAAATATGGCCCAAATGAACCTACCTGCAAATAGAAACAGACATAGAGAACAGACTTGTGGTTGCCATGGGGGAGGGGAAAGGGAGTGAGAAGGACCAGGAGTTTGAGGTTAGTAGATGCAAACTATTACATTTAGAATGGATATCACATTTAGAATGGTTATAAAATGAGGTCCAACTGTATAGCAAACATGCAAAATAGTAAATAGCAAGTACTAAAAAATATTGGCTCTTACCAGTTTGCTCCATGTCACCTATCATTTGAATCTCTGTAATGGCCTTCTCTCTAGTTTCTCTAAGCTTCAAATCTCATTATCCTCTAATATGCTTCCTATATCTATAGTGAAAACTCTTAGATTTGCAAATCTGATCTTGTTATGTCCTTCCTCAAAATTCCTCAAAGACTTCTTTTGTCTGAATGAATTGCATAAACATTAAATCTATTAGAAAGATAAGTTAGCCCCTTCTATCCCTTCTTACTTACACAGCATTACTTTCTGGTAGTCTTCATCATTCATCCTTTTCCATTGTAACTTTTGTACAACCAGGCCTTTTGCGCTTTCAGTGTATTTTATACATCACATTCTCTCTGGAGCATAAAAACTTCTCTCCTTCTCTTCTTTCCTCCATTCTTCACCCTTTCCTCCCTTCTTTCCTTACTGCTTTCCTTTAATTTTTCTGTTAGTCTGACAAATTATCCCCAATCCAGCTGAACTTCTTTCCTCAGCATCTCCACATTGCTTTTTACAGACCTTTTACCTTGCCTGATTTATAGCTGTCATTTTACCGAATTAAACTATTTGGTTTGCATATCTGTATTTGCACAGGATTCTAAACATTAGTATTTTCTACCTCAGAAGTTAGCACGCTGTTTGACACATAATAACCGCCAAATAAATGTTTGATGACTAGATGAATTGTATTCTATTCAGTATTTCTCCGATTCTAGATGAGAACACTGAAGTCCACAGATAAGGTAACAAACAGCCACTTAGTGAAAGATCTGGGACCATTACTGTAATCCAAATGTACATCTCACATGTTACCTGTTAGTTGTCAAGAGCTTACAAATAAAAAAGCAGATTCTGTAATGCCAATGTTACTTATGACATTTGTACATTTTGTACTGACTGCACTTGTTTGGAGTGAAGTCTTTAAGCTTAACCATAGGCACGGATTATGTGTTTAGACTGTTTGTTATGATGGTTTAAGACAGCACAGTATAACCAGACGTTTAGTAATTAGATTCATCAAATAGCAATATTTGCATTTAACCAGATCATTCGGGACCATGCCAACCAAATCCCTTTACTCAACAGTAAAGCCTAAAAGTTTGCTTTTTTTTTTTGGCTATTTTTAATTTTAATGTCAGAGGAGATCTTAGACAAACTTTAATCATTTGAACCGAGTTTAGATATTCTCAGCATTTGGGGAATTTTCTCATAGCTTTCCCGGGAAAACACTTGAAATTCTTTAACAGTTGTAACTAAGTGCCCAGTGAGTAAAGTGAAACACCTTGGCCCCCATCCCACATGACCAGAATTTAGCAGTCACTGCATCATCAGAGCAGACACGTGTACAATGCTTTCTATGCACGAGGCTCTGCGTTAAGTTCTTCCCATCTATTAACTCATTAACAGAGTTCAAACTTTCTCAGGGCTCAGCCAATCTTCATGCCCTAATCATCGCTATTCTTAACATATATTGTTCTGACCTCCATATGTTCTCTAACCTCTGAATGATACGCTTTGCTGCCATAAAAATGGATGCAGGGAAAAGATAAATGCCTTAAATGAAAATACCCTAATAAGCTGATCCACATAAATAAAACCTTGGAATATAAGAAGTTCTTAAATTGTAGAATTAATGTAAAAAATAGGAGATTTGGTAAAAAAGTAAATATTAAACAGTCTAAATGTTTACTATTGGCTATAGATTGAATTTTGAGCAAGATTTAAAAAATTGTCTCCACAGATACTCAGATACTGAACTTTCCCCAAATCAATGTTTCTGTTATCAGGTGGCCCATAGCTCCCTAGAGGAGTGATGAAAGTTCTATAGAAAATAAGTTAGACTTCCACAGTTATAGAAAAATGAAATGTAAGCTAAAGCTTTAGTATCTGAGGATATAATTTTTCTAATCTCATTCTGAGATTTCAGTGATGTAAACTCAAATAATCAAGAGAAATATTTTGACTTTTGGGATCTCTGTATACTTAAGGTTTTTAGGATTTATAGAACCACCGAAAGCCATTCCAAACATTTTTTTTTCAAAACAAAGAGTCAACCTATTTTAAGAAAACTGACTCTAGAAATTGACACTATAAGAAATTCGAAGGGTTGTCATTTATTTCCATTTATTTCCATTTTCAAGGTATAAAATCTGTGAAAAGGGATACAAAATGATGAGGTAAAAAATGCTGGATAAGTATAACAGATATGAAGCTATAAATGATCAGTTTTGTATTTTTTTCTTCCAGTGTTCACTAGGACTAAATTCTTTATGTGAAATAGGTATAATAACATATATTCTGGATATACCCTATTTTTCTGATACTTGGAATCCTATATAAAATCACCTGAAAATTCTATACTTGAGTTATTTCTAAAATAGTCCAGGGTCATATTATCTTTTGTGGATAAGATAATAATTCTTCAAAAATAAGAAAACAAAAAGTTAAACATTTCTTAAGGCATTCATTGTTTCTGTGACGTGAATATGCCTTGAAAAAGTTAAAACTACCTAGGAGACCACCTCTTGTCTTTCAAAGTACCAATAATGATGGCTCTGCATACCCCTCTTCCATACCCATGACAAATGTACAGTATTTTAGGCAGATGACTCTTACTATAGACTTGGATATATTTACAAAGAAAAGATATACACATGGCTTGGATGGCATTTAATGAACTAATCAGTTGTGTAAACTATTCAAAGGCGAGGGAGTTGAATAAGCTCCTTTCATAAATTCCAAATCTAAAGGTAAAAAGAGAACACTGAAGTGCTGATTTAATGAAATTTTCTGCTTAATGCATAACCATGACTAACCACAGCATGGGGGAGCCTTCTGTTAATGAGGCAAATGTTCCTTGATACAAGTGAGCAACTAATAATGTCTACCTTTAGGGCAGATGAATCTATTGTTTCAGTCCTGGTGAACAACCAAGAGGCGGGATAGAGCAGGAAAGGTAGTATAATTGCCTCTTTCACAGGAAAATCTGCTCTCCTTTGAGATACAGAATTTCTTTGGCTTCACAACCATCCTTATTCTGTGCAGCAGGAAGCCAGGTGTGCCATAAAATAAAACCAGCTTGTTCCCTTCTCTTCGGGTTATATTAATTGAATTAATAAGCCGAGTGAGTCCTCTCACTATATCTCATTCTTAATACTAATTATTTCAGTTTATGAAAAAAAAATACCCATTACCTGAAGTTTCCTTTTTTATGTGCGATCCAGTCTACCCATAGAAAGGATATAATACTGAATTCTGTTTTCATTGAATCTCAAAATACAAAACAGAACAAAACTCAAGAATACTAAGAGATAGAACAAAGTGATGGTTCAAAGACTGGGATGGAGGATATTTGGAAAAGATACACACCCTCAGATTTGAGGCACTGTGGGGCATTGGAAATGAATGGGTCCTAAAGTAGAAAGATTAAGTTTAAACCTCCATGTTGTTATTTAATACATAAGATTTGTTAGTCAAATTTCCTAAGCTCAGCAAGCTTCATTTTCACTTTTTGTAACAAGGGTGATAATAAGCACCTTAGGAAACAGTTTTCATGATTAATAGAAAATGTTTGTAAAGAGCCTCCATTACTTCTCTTTTTTTGTTTGCTTGTTTATTTATTTATTTTCATTTTACTACCTAAGATATTTTGTGCTTTCATTGTGTGTCTCGGGCAGTTCGCATCTTGTGTCCTTGGGAAGAGAATGCAGTCTCACATTTTTAAGGTTCATGTCCTCCCACTAATTTTGTTGAGCCCTGTAACAGGCTGTCATTACTGTGCAAAGCATTTATAAACACAAGAGAAAATTAACCCTGCTTTCAGGTAATTTCGAGTTCCCACGAACTCATTTATTTACGTTCAGAGCTGAAGTGATGAGGGAAACCGAGATTCACTTAAATCTTAGTACCAGAACCCTCTCTCTGTAATTATTGTTTATCTTACAGATGATCTAGCACACAATTTGCGATGAGGGCAATTAGAAATTGGATCGTCTCTGATTCCCACTTAATCCTTGTTCCCATTAAGGAAGACTAGATGATGAGTCCTCATTTAGCAGACCTGATTCCAGCACAGGAGAGTACCATTTTTGTTTTATTTGGTTATTTTCCCACTTCAAATTTTTAATTAAAAATAAATGAAAACTTAATGAAGATAGTAAGGCTCAGCTGCTACAGTCAAAACCTAATGTAATCCAAATTATTGAATATGGCAATTTAAAATAATTTGAAAATATTATGAACACTAATAGTCCATAAAGCATGTTAGAAGAGATAAGACTTAGATGCATATGATGACAACTTTTATGTTAAATCTTGGTGGTTTCAAACTTAGGTTCCAAACTTGGTAAACCAAACATATTGGCATCTTCAATAAATCATTATACCTGTGCAATATATCAGCTTTAGGACATCAATGACAGGAGCCATGACAGGCATTAATTCAAGTTGCGGAATGAAATTTCAGTAATGACTGCTTCAAATTCCAGTGGGTAGCAACCCTGTTACTATATGTGTTTTGAAACTGCATCTTACACTACATGGCTATGTTGCATCACACACCCGAAAGTAACAGTTATCCCCAGTCTCTTCTAAACGTTCCTCTAGGAATCCATGAAGAACGCTTATGTATTTTGCAAATGCACTCTAGTTGTTACCTAAGCTTGCTGACCAGTGGGGCTGTAGACCATTTTCCTTATTCATCTTGTGAGTCTTCTTGCTAACTATAAACTTTAGGCAACTTCTGCTTCTTTGGTGCTACTTCGTACCTTATAAGGTATGGAACCCTACTCTATTTTCTGCCACATGATTGTTGCTAACAAGATTGACCATTTAAGATAATTTGCTTAAAGAGTTAAGCAAACTAAGGAAAAGTGAAACAGAAATTTTTAAATCAAGATAATTAGTCCAGTCCAAGGTTCATCATAGGGCTTTGCCCTTGGATTATCTTTGTTAATCTTTCAACCAGTTTCTCTATTTCAGGATCCGGTCTATAATCCTTTTGCTTCAAGGGTGTGGGCTTGAGCTTTCCTCTTCTTTCTAGAGTTCAAGTTCCAACCTCTGGGCGGTGGCAGTGGAAGGAGACAGGAAGCTTCAAGGATTGTTTTCCTAAAAGACAAAATAATATACTGGAGAGCAAGTCTATCAGTTATGATGCTAAATTTTGTTGTTATACCAAGTCTGACTGTTAATTGACATAAAACATTCCCTCTCAGAACAGAACTTTGCTTTATCACTATATAAAATAATTTTATGCAAATAAGAGGTATATTGCATTCACGAAGTGATTTAAAAATGTTAGACAAAATTAAGCAATTTCTGTTTCGTCTAACCATCAAGAGTTCAGAAAGAAAAGAGGATCATCTTGCTCACCTTATTACTTATTGGAAAATTATTTAATATAATTTGTTTACATAATACCCACTTAGAATTTATTTATTTTTCTTTTTACAGCTTCACCTGCAGCATCTGGAAATCCTCCGGCTAGGGGTCGAATTGGAGCCACAGCTGTGGCTTACGCCATAGCTATAGCAATGCTGGATCTCAGCTGCTTCTGCAATCTATGTCACAGCTTGCGACAATGCCAGATCAAATCTATGTCACAGCTTGCGACAATGCCAGATCTTTAACCCACTAACAGAGACCAACCCACTACCCACATCCTTGTAGTCACTATGTTGGATTCTTAACCCACTGATGTACAATGAGAACTCAGCACTCAGCATTTGGGTGAAATTATTTTTCCTTAACTTTAGTAGTCTATTATATATATATAGATATATACCTTGTAGACCTTCAATACTTTGTCATTATTATCTGGACAAACTAGCTTTGGAGAAAGTCATATTTAAACAATTTACTAATCAGTTTCCTGTTTTATAAAATAGAAATGATAATGCCCACTCTTTCAAATTTATTGGTTGGCTGGTTCATTCCAGTGCCCTTTAAACCCATGTGTGTGGTGGTGGGTTTAAGTAAGGGAATTCTTAGTCTGATCAGTGTGATGATTGTTGCTCTAAGGAGCACTTTAACATTGATTTCCTCCCTACATCCTACCTCTACACACTCACAAACACAGACACAGCACTGCCACTAACATCTTATATGATACTGGCAGACTCAGAATATCTGAAAAGTCTTACTTTAAACCATGATTAAGCATACTTCCGTTAAAAAGATTTCCGGCCGCATGATTGATAACATTTTGATGAGACCATACCTCTTATAATGGGAAAAAAAAGTCACAGAAATGACATAGAACTTCAAATTAGACCTGACAGCCATAACCAGCTATATTTAGCCAATAGTTTCTGATGTGGCTCAGTGGTAATGAGCCCAACTACAGTCTATCCATGAGGATGTGTGTTTGATCCCTGGCCTTGCTCAGTGGGTTAACGATCTGGCATTGCTGGGACCCTTTGCCCGGGGACCTTCATATGCCTGGTGCAGCCTTAAAAAATAAAATAAAGGTAAGTTTTTGCTGTCATGTATTATTAACAAATTTTTAATGTTCTTCTAGCTTTTGTTTACAAACTGAAATAAGTGATAGAGGTGAATGTTCACACATAGGAAATTTACATACACATACATAGTAGATGTGGTACATAAATACACAAAGTGTAGTAGGTAAAATGCACCAAAAAAGAGTGTATCTGACGGACTGTGTACGGTGTAGTAATATAATTCACATTGGTAATGATTCTGTTTACAGTGCTTTAATAGCTACATTGATTGCATCTGGAATAATGAATTGCTTATGTTAATAGTAATTGGAATTTGCTTATTTAAACACCTATGGTTGCTAATTTCAGTTACCCAATAATGGGAAGTTAAGATTACACAATTAAATGGGTTTTATCAAGCTTTCTTTGGGGGAAAACACACATTTATTATGATATGAAACTGTTTTAATGCCAGATTTATTTTAAGTTAACAGGTTTATTTTACATTAAGAGCCAGAGCTGTAATTATGAAAAAAAATGCCTTTTAAGCAGATGCATCTAGTTTTAGTACAGACTCGGTACTGTGGGGGATATTTTACAAGATTTTTTTTCCCTAATACTTAATATTTGTAAAGTGGTTTTAAATTGTTTTTATAAGCTATTTATCACAATAATCATGTGAAGTGACTTTAAATGAATCCAATTTCATAGATGAATATATTAAATTATTAATGATAATAATGAAACTAATGAATACACAGAAGTCACTGATGCTCTTATGTCCATTATAGTTATGTCTTTAGATAGGTTGGCACAGTATTTGGTACAGAGAAGGTGATCCAAAAATGCCCATATAGGGAGTGAATTTTTGAAATAATGGATTAAGCTCCAGTCTGCTACCTAATTGAAATCTAGTGTTCTGGCCTTTAAGTGGCTGTAGTTCCCTCTTATCCATGGTTTCATTTTCCACATATTTTCTAAAGAACATGATGAAATCTCATACCTTCCTCCTGAGTGCTGTCTGGGTTTCCCACCCATTGCTTCTCATCCAACTGTCAACATCATCATGGCTCCATGATCCCAGATCCCCCAGAGCAGTTGATCCTTTGATGTACCCTCAGGCTGACAGCAGCCAAATGCCAAGTCACAATATCTAGTCATTCACCTCACTTTACCTCATCATGTAGGCATTTTATCATCTCACATCATCATAAGAAGGGTGAATAAGATAGAGTAAGTCATTTTGAGAGAGAGACCGCAATCACATAACTTTTATTATAGTATGTTGTTATAATTGTTCTGTTTTATTATTAGCAATAATTGTTCATTTCTCACTGTGCCTAATTTATAATTAAATCTTATCTTTGGTACATATGAAGGGGAAAAGGCAGTATTGCAGGGTTTGGTGCCATCTGTGAATTCATGAATCCATTGGGATCTTGGAATGTGTGACCTGCAGAAAAGGGGGACTGCAGTAGTACTGATGCCTAGGCATAATAGATTTGAAGTATGCTGGATTAAAATCTGCATCCTGGCCTAGGCCAGTGGTCCTTACATGGCTATACCCAAGGACAGTATACAGATCTATGAAATTATTCTATGGTTATAAAGTATTGCTTTGCCCTCTTTTTCTTCATCCATAAGATGTAAATAAAAAACTTGTTCAACTTGTTTTTGTACACTTATTCCTCAGACAGACCCACTTAAATTGTAAATTCCAAATATGGTATTTACTAACCATGGGACTTAACAGTAAATTAATTAAAACTCTAAAAGTTTCCCTTTCTGTGTCTTTTAAATGGGGCTAATAATGCCTACGTCATAGGCTTTTATTGTGATTCAGTGAGATAATGCTATGCAATCAATGCATTAAACATGTAGAACATGATGGGTTACACTCCTTGGGCTATTTATCCTTTTCCACCATTGCTTGTCCTAGCATGTTTCATGAGGCTGGTTTTTCCCCATGGCTTGGATGAAAGTGAAGCCTCAAGATACTTCTTGTATTAGGCAGTGTTTTCCAGAGAGACAGAGCCAATAGGAGTGGCTTAAACAATAGAAATGTATTGTCTCGCAGTTCTAGGAGCTGGAAGTCTCAGGTGAAGGGGGCCAGCAGTGTTGGTCCTTTCTGGGGGAAGAATGGATTCCAGGCCTTTTGACTTGGCTTGTAGATGGCTTCCTTCTCCTTGTCTTCACCCTGCATATGTCTCTGTGACTAAATTTCCGTTTTTAAAAAGCTGTCAGTCATACTGGGTTAGGAGTCACTTAAATGAGCTCACTTTAACGTGATTATCCTTAAAGACTCTAATTCCAAGTAAAGTCACAGCTTGAGGTACTAAGAGTTAGGACTAAATTCAACATATGAATTTGCCAGGGGACAAAATTTAACCCATTAATACTTACCTTCCAGTCTATTCCAGTTCCCATTCCAATCTTTCTTCTCCAGAATTAACTACTACCCTGAGTTTAGTGATTATCATTCCTCTTTTTTTTCCTCATTATTTCACCAAATATTTAAGTACAGCAAAAAATATTGTTTACATTTGAAAGATAATTTGCTCTTTATAAGCTGAACCATTATATAATTAGTCTTACATGACTTTTTATGTCAATATTTTGTTTCCTGAGATTTGACCATGTTAATGTAGAAGCTGTAATTTGTTCATTTTCTTTGTAAGTAACTATATCAACACATTATTTATCCATTTTATATTTGGTGGGTACTTGGGTTGAATTCAGTATTATTAATGCAAATATATTACAATAAAATTCCAAACACAAAAACATTCTTTTTATGTTTCCTTGTGTACAAGGAAAAATAAATATTTCGGAGTATATGCTTAAGAATGTATTTTCAGAAGTTCCTGCTGTGGTGCAGTGGGTTGAGAATCCAACTGTGGTGGCATGGGTTGCTGTGGAGGTTCAATCTCCAGCCTGGCGCAGTGGGTTAAAGAGTCTGGCATTCCCACAGCTGCTGTGTAGGTCTCAGCTGCAGTCAGGATTTGATCCCTGGCCAGGAAATTTCCATATGTTGTGGAAATTAAAAAAAAAAAAAAGTGGATTTGCAGAATCATACGTTTCACATAGGTCAGTGTTTGAATCACAGTAGCGGAACTACTGTAAGTATTATGGAATAAGGAATTTAGTATAAGAATTAATCATAAGATTATAGGAAGTGCTGAGAAGCAAAGATCTGAAAAGGACCAGAGAAAAGAAGCTAACCACAAACTTTTCCAAACTTGAAACAGTCGAGTTTATAGGTAGGGAGACATACCCAGGTTCTGGAGTGGAATTGTTAAGGAGTTTGATATAGAAGTCTGTAGTTTTCTGGATTTTTGTAGATACCACCTCTGAGTTCTCAGGAATACATATCTAGCAGGGCTAATGGAGAAGGAAAGTGTGGCTGGTTGAGAAGTGAAGAGGACAAACTGGAACTCGCTGTCACCACTGAGTCTGCCACTTACAGACATTAAATGTGTAAAATTTTTATATGCCACCCTAACTTGAAGCCATTTGGGGAAGGGAATTCTGAGATCCTAATTTACAGACTACTTGAATTGAAACAGTATTATGCTATGACATCAACTTTTCTAAGTAATTCGAAATAGTTGCCCAAAGTTGTTCCAATTTCTATCCTACTGGCAATAAATAAGTTTCTCTTGCTCTGCATTCTTATTAGCTTTTGATTTTTTTCAAACTTTTTTTTTGCATATCTGTTATGTGTAAGATAGCTTTTATTTTATTTTATTTTAATTTATTTTAATTTATGTCTTTTTAAAGCCGGACCCATAGATATGGAGGTTCCCAGGCTAGGGGTCGATTTGGAGCTGCAACCTCTGGCCTACACCACAGCTGCAACTATGCCAGATCCTAGCCACATCTGTGATCTACACCACAGCTCACATCAACGCCAGATCCTTAACCCATGAGTGAGGCCAGGGATTGAACCTGCATCCTCATGGATGCTAGCCAGATTCATTTCTGCTGAGCTACGATAGGAACTCCTAAGACAGTATTTTATTCAGATTTTACTTTGTATTTTCCTCTCTCCTAGTGCGAATGAACGGCTTCCAGATATTTACTGTGTCTTCATTATTTTTTCTTTCATGGAATGTCTATTGATGGGATTTGCCCATTTTTTTCTGCTTAGCTGATTCTCATTTTCCTATAAATTTGAGTTATTTTTATATCCAAACAATATGTTACAAACATTTTTTTCTAATTTTCTTAGTAGTGATACTGTCATATTTGTCTCATTTTTTTCTGATTTGTGCATTCTATGCCTTTATATAGTCAGTTTTCCATATCCATGGAAATGGACCCTGTAGAAACAGAGCTGTAGCCTACTTGTACGGTGTCATATTAGTTCAAGGGACTTGAGCTTCTGTGAATTTTGGTATCCATGCGGGTGGCGGCCTTGGCACCACTCCCCTGTGGATACTGAGAAACAACTGATTTTTTTGGTTATTCTGATATTTAAAAGATCTGAGTCACTTCTCATAAAGATATTTTAGAGATTAATTTTTTTCTCAAGTAACAATAAAAACTTCAAATTTCCTGTCCCACTTCGAACTTTATGCTTGGAAAAATTGTAGCGGGAAAGGGGAGTGGCTAGTTTTTCTATGCTCTCGTAATATGGGTTCTTCGCCTACCACAAGTTAACTAGCCATGCTTCTGACCACCCAATATTTGAATACTTTGAAGCTGGAGTAAATTAGAGATAATTCAAGAACAATCATTATTTATATACCAGGACCTTCTGGGATTTGTAGATGTTCAGTGCTCACTCTCTCTATTGGCTGTGTTTTTTTATGGCCTTAGACGGTCTTTCACATGTTGCAGGTGATATTTTTATTACATTTTCCATCTGGTCACTTAAATTTCTTCCCTGAATCTTTGGTCAACTGGCAATCCATCTTCTTGGTCGATGTCACACCACTCCTTCATCCCTGCCCTGGACAAGACTTAAGAGGGCTGAAGTCAATTTTATACAGCACTGACCCATGAGTGAGATTCATGCACATGTTGCCCCACTGTTGGTAGAACCTAAGTTCAACCCTATTGTCATCCCATTTTTCTCCATTCCATCCCTCAGGCTGATAGATTTCATCCTCTCAACTTTAGATTCCTCAAAGACATCTGTCAAACATTACTTGCTGAAATATCCCACCCAAATGCCAGCAGAATCACAGAAAGTCTTTTATCAAGCTCCCTTAAAACCCTCTAACCCGGGCTGAGATGAGGAAAATGTCCTTCTGGCAGAAGAGGGGAAATTTACAACACCTCCTAAAGCAATCCAGTCTTCTAACTTCTTCAGACTCAACCCATTTATATACCTGATTAGATACTGGCCTGTGGGTGTGAAAAACAATTTAAGATACTATCTTTTTTTTTCTTCCAAACTCTCACTTTGGAATTTGTGTCACAAATTGGATTCTTTGGTTAATTTTTCATTCTCAGTCAAATGTGAGACAGAAAAAGTCCCATCTTAACCTCCTAATATATAGCAAATTAAAAAAAAAAAGTCTGATTGCATATAAAATAGGACAATTTTTCCTAACCAGGCATTACATTAAAGAGGTAGATCAGTGGAGGAGGGAATGCCCTGTACTTTTTCAAAATTAGGTTTGAGTCCTGGCTGCGTCAATAATGAAGAAACTGGGGCAAGTCATGTACCTTGTCAATATTCTCTATGTGATTACCTCCCCTAAGGCCCTCCCTGAAATTACATCTCCACTGCTCTTTGCCTTGCTCTAAGTCTCCTGCCTACTGCATCCCCTGAACTCCTTGGGCTTGCTTTTGAATCACTTCATCTAGCAGTGTGCTGGAGGCGGCTCACCATCAGCTTGCAAGAGCCAGTTATGTGCCTCTGTTCCCACCTCCAGTTCAATGACATCACGTTGGTAGACTGAAATCAGCCATGGAGCTAGAGATTACACCATGGGCATCGGCAAATTCTAAAAGTAAATTTTTGTTTTTGTTCCGAAAGCTGTTTTCAGTTCATACCTGGATTGGCCAATGGGAGGTACTAGCAAGAGATCAGAATGCAGGAAGAAAGATTTAGATATGTCATCTCTCATCGCTTCTTGCTTCATGGGCTCCATTTTTGAAAACATCTCCTCAGTTCCCCTCTACAGTTCCATCAAGCAGGCCCGATTCACAGTCAGCTCTCACATGGGATATGCTAACATTATTTCATCCCTGACGTTTTAGCACCATAATTTTCTCTTTGCTTGTCTCTGGTTGTCTCTGCACACAGTATAAGGGGACAGTATACTGTCCACAGCTCTCTAAGTAGTACTTTCATTAAGTCTCATTTGAAGAAATAGTATGCATTCTGTTTCTTTACAAGACCATGAATGATTCATCAATCATGACAGTTTTTCTGAAATAATCCAGATGCAGAATTTTGCTAAATATAGTGCTCCTTGCATGGTATAAAATTTGGCATGTAAGATGAATCTCCTTTAGGATTCATACCCTAGACTAGAAATGATGGCAGTCAGCTTAATCATTAAATACAAAGTGCTTTCATAAAGTTATGAATTTCCTTATTTTCACATTGACTGATTGAAAATTAAAAAGCAAAAATATTTACCTTTGGCTACTGGTGCTCTTCCTAGACCAGACACATGTAACGTTTTTTCTTTTCTTCAAATCATAATGGCTTTCACTATCCTTGAGAATCTGAAAAAACTTCATAGTCATTGCTTTCCTTAGGGTACTGCCAGATAATTCACCTACTGACATTATTTCATTAGAGACAGGAAAGTAAGGGACTTATTTTGACTTTTAAAAATCTGATGAGGAACATATAAGGAATGTTAAGTTTGTTCTTCTATGACCAATTAGTCATTAAAAAAACACTTTGGGCCAAATGAATTTCAAGACCTAATCCAGTTACCTCCACACATTTTCTAATTTTCAGTAAGACAGAGTTTTAGGTAGTATAAATGGCTAATATTTCCTTTATAAGTTTCATTATCTTGACCGATGCTACACATTTTATTTCTGATTTTTTAAAAAATTAGTTTTTATTTCTTTATTTAGGGCTGCATCTGCATCATATTGAAGTTTCCAGGCTAGGGGTTGAATCAGAGCTACAGCTTCCGGCCTCTACCACAGCCACAGCAACACTAAATCTGAGCTGCGTCTGTGATCTGCACCACAGCTCATGACAACAACATATCCTTAATCCACTGATCAGGGCCAGAGATCGAACTTGCATCCTCATGATAACTAGGCAGGTTTATTTCCACTGAGACATAATGGAAACTCCTGAATTTTTTTTAAAGGTTTTCCTTACCGTAAGACCATATGTCAAAGGGAATATTTTATATACACTGATTCTTTCAGGAAGCTCATTTTTTCCCCATTTTTACTGTCAGTTTTATTTGATTGGTTTTCAAATCAACATACTTCTTTTTGACATGCTGTCTTTTGAAATAGCTGTTTCCCATTATCCCCAAAACAATTAAACACTGTCTGAAATTATAGTAATAATTATTTCTAGAGATGGGGATGGAAAAGGTCCCTTCTCTGAATCCAGAGACCAGAGTAATGTACAGAACACCCTCCTAGATTCTCTGATTTTATGGTCAGCTGCATTAAGAGAGATAGAAAATGAGTCTATGGGATTTAAAGTCAAGGCCAAAGTTAGGATTATAAAACTGAGTAGTATACACTTTTCAAATTCCTGTCGATGGCCATGAGAAGAATGTTGCCTATTGTCATGGTTCTAAGAGGAAATAAAGCAGAAATTACTAACGGGAGACATTTCTTCTGGAGTCTCAGATTTATGCACTTCGTGGGAAAGAGACACTGACAGCCTTTGTTCCAGATTATTTTTTCTAGAATGTTTGGAGTGTGAATAATCTTAGAAAATAAATATATTGTCTACTTCCAAATCAGAGGGCAGGCTTTCATTTAAAAAAAAAAAACTTTCTAGTTTGGTAAAAAATAGTGTCTCTCTCCTCCCAGGCAAAGGTCAGAAAGGCTTGCCGCCTATTTGTGTTCCCAACCTTGGGATTCCTCAGCTATAATACAAATTAGCTGCCTGTTCAGGGTCCACCTTGGCCTCCCTAATTCACTCTTGTGGGACTTGTGGAGCAAAGAGAAGCAGTGCACACATGATGCTTATGCTCCTTTATGTGTACTAAAGTTCTTTGATTCTGACCCAATTATCTTGCATCTTCTGCCAGCAAAAGATCAAAAAACCACCACACTGTAAATCAACAATACTCTAATAACAAAAATAAAATATATGTTAAAAAAAAAAACACCCACTTGTCCATCAACAGTGGAACAAATTGATGAAGTAACATACAGCAATATGAAAGTGCAATTTCATGTCACCGTAGAGCTGAATCACACAAATATAATGTTGGAAAAGGGAGCTAGATACGAAAGAGTACCCAGTGGATTATTCCACTCTTATAAAGTAAACGACAAGGCAAAGCAGTGTGTTGCTATCAGAAGCCAGGATGGTTGTTATTCTGAGGATGTTAACGACTGGAAGATGGCGTGGGGAATGGCTCTATGATGCTGTGTTGGATGTTGTTTACACAAGTGTGTTCAGCTTCAGAAAATCCGTTAGGCTATTTATTTAAGATAGGTGTAGTTTTCAAAATGAATGTTTTTCTTCATTAAAAAGTTAAAAGGATCATCTCTGTTCAAGTTATTATGCTAGATATTATTGAGGCAAAAAACCTGTGAAATAAAAGTTTTCTCCTATCAAGGGATGTGAAATTTAAAGCAAATACAAAATAAACTTACTTAAACATAATGATACTTGCACGACTTTTCCAAGAGTAATTGTAGAAGCACTACTTGTTTTTTCACTATTAAATAGACTTTACTTTTTAGAGCAGCTTTAGGTGAACAGCGAAATTAAGCAGAAAATACCAAGAGTTCCCATATACCACCTATAATCGCACATGCACAGCTTCCTCCACTATCAACATCTCCCTCCAGAGTGGTATGTGGTATATTTGTTACAGTCAGTGAATGTACAGTGACAACAATACTGTCACTCAGCATCCATAGTTTAGATTAAAATTCACTCTTGGCATTGTACATTCTGTATTTTTTAACAAATGTACAATGGCATGTATCCACCATTACAGTATCATATGGAATAGTTTCACGGACCTAAAAATCCTCCTTGTTCCAACTGTTCATCCCTCCCTTTTCCCTAACCCCCAGCAAATACTCATATTTTTGCTGTCTCTATGATTTTTGACTTCTCCAGAAGGTCATATATTTAGAATCACAAAGTATGTAGCCTTTTCAGATTGATTTTTCCACATAACAAAAGGCATTTAAGGTTCCTTCATTTTTTTTT